>JAVQIZ010171484.1:0-16539 GCA_036023535.2 Galaxias brevipinnis | reverse complement strand
CCCCCCCCCCCCCCCCCCCCCCCCCCCCCCCCCCCCCCCCCCCGCGCCGCGCCCCCCCCCGCCCCGCGGCGGGGCGTGCACACTGACAGCTAGTCAGAGCTTGAAATAATTCCATACCTCGCGTATAACCCAGAGGTGTCTGTCTGTTGCCTTAATCCCTCCAAGTCGTTTTAGGATCATGGAAATAAGCCAGGTTGTGGGTTAATGATTGGAGGAGGAGGAGGAGGGGGGAGGGGGGATTGGGTGTATGGATTCTGCAGCGCACTGTCAGAACCAGACCATCAAACAATAGGAGCTATTCAAATCTAGAGTTGTTCTTCTAAAAATAAACTTCCAGTTTAGTGTTTCATATGCGTAGGGAGGTGAGTACCGCTACGTTTTCAGTAGCCATGCCGTCAGTTGTCTGTCAGAGCTTTCTCCTGTTTGCGTGACCTTGCAGGGTATTTCAACTCTGACCCATTATTTACCTTTGTCGTTTTCATAATGTCATCGTCTGTATTTTCTAGCCTGTCAAAGCAACATCAGGGACCTAAAATGTTGAGTCTAAAACTCTGTCTCTTTTTCTTTCCCATGAGCAGCTCCATTCATTCCTTCATCCTCATCCCTCTTCTTTTCTCCGTCCCTCATTTTCTCCCCGCTTATCATTCTCTTTCTCATTCCTTCCCCCTTTCTCTCTCCCTCTCTCTCTTTCTCTTCACTGGGGATAATCCCCCCTGTGGGGTACTTCAAAGTGCAGGCCAGTCAGGGATAGGCTTAATTAGCCGTTTGCCTTGAAACTGAAGCCAAATCACAACTCGCCCCAGCCCCGACTCTCTCTCTCTCTCTCTCTCTCTCTGTCTCTCTCTCTCTCTCTCTCGCTTTCTCGCTCTCTTGACTGCTCATGACTAATTGTGGGTCTAGATGTACACTGCAAAAGGAAATAGAAAGAGCCAAATTAAATCAAAATAAGAAAGAGAAATGTGAAAGTCTCAAGAGGGTTGCTACGTAGTTAATGACCCCCTTTGTGTGTATTGATTTTCCTCCCTGGGTCCCTTTTCTGGAAGTCAAATGTGTGTAGTGTGTGTGTGTATCATAGATTTAATGGTTTTGTTCATGAACTATATTCAACGTTTGTTTAATTTTCATTTATTTTTGTGCAAAAGTGCTCTTACTAGAGATTTTTATTTTTTATTTTTAACGGGCATGGGACTTTGTGTGTGTGTGTGTGTGTGTGTGTGTGTGCAATAACCTTTCCATACATCTGTTGTTTCTCTTATCTTTGATTCGCACTGAACCCTTTTCAGCCTTTCTATTTAAGTTCTTACAGTTTATCATAGACATCTGTCAAAGTCTATTTTCTTTCCATACCTGATTGGAAATTTAAGCTGGCTGAATTCCCCCAAAAATGTATAATGATATATATTCAGTCTTGAGACACCTGCAATATGTTGGAAAATGCCCTATATTATTACCCAAACTATAAAATATATATTGTCTAATACTCCACTATATGTATATATAGTGGCATGTGCTCACTGTAGTGAAAGAGGGAGTTTGTGTGAGTGGGAGCAGTGAGTGAGGCTATCATTAGCCACGTTTTGGTGACAAAGGCTGATTCATATCTGAGCCCCTTAGCTGGGTGGGAGTGCCCAAAGTAGCAGTGTGTCATAGCGCTCGGCACCTTCACGACTCCATGCCCCTGTAAAGGTGGCTTTGGAACCTGTGAGTCTACACTCTGACCCTGAGCGCAGGGTGGAGAGGCTGTGAGCGTGTGTTTTGTCTCCTTTCTCTGCACCTTGGTATACAGGCATGTGTTCAGGTGAGCGTGTAAGGGCGTCGGGGTGTGGCGTGTGCGTGGTGGCCATTTTGCAAGGGTGTGCACAAGGGGACGTGAGACTAAAGAAAGCGAGGTAGACAGTGGGATGTCTGAATGACATGTTTACTGTAACAAACCAATGGCATCGGACTCAGGCCTGAGTGCGCTGTCCGCACCTCAGTGACATCATAGACAACACAAGCCGCAGCCCAATCAGAGTCAGTTCATGTATTTAAATAAAGTGACATCACAAACAGCATAACATCCCTACTCGAAAAAATGCCCCCCGCCCCCTCCCCTGTCCCCGTTGTATTTGAACATTGTTACATATCAAAAATTACAGATTTCTCGTCATCATCCTAACCCTGTATTATTCTTAAATACAAACATGGAAATAAAAATCAATGGAAATTGTCATATTGGAATGTCAAACTAAAAGTGAACAGCAGCAAAGCACTTTTTTTTTTTCAATTGAATTCACGGTCTGTGTACCTAAGCGTTCACCTCACTGGTCAGAGAGACAACCACCTCTTCCACCTTGTTCTCCACAGGAAAGCAAACATAGGGACGTGCCCACATACAGGGCAACGTCCCACGAAGAATGTCTATTCACAATAACAAAGGTTCTTTTTTTTTTCTTTCTGTGTACGGCATTGAGCTGCTTGGTGTATGTCTACGGTGCCCTGGGGTGGACAAACAGTTCAGCCAAAAGGATGCAGCTCTTTGAAAACTATCAAAGCACCAATTTCTTTTTCGGGAAATGTAAAAATGAAGAAAAACGACAGATACTGGATATCTTATGCTGCAAAGTTCAGTTCGATATCCCCAGTATTTAAAGACATAAACAAAACCAAAAAACACGTCACAGCGCTGTTTTCATTGATATGTGTCCATATGATTGTTGTCAGTTTCAGATGCACTATAACTGCCTGTAGCTGTGGTTTGAGGCTAGTGACATTTTGATGTCAGCGTATGTCCTGCTGTTCATAAGATTCTTCCTATTGCCCACTACATTCTTCTTTGCCAACTCATAGACACTGTAAGTGCTTTTTTTCAGACATGTCTCAGTCAAACTTCCTTTCAGGATGAACAGAATGAGACAAACAGGCGAAGAGTTTTGGGGAATTGTAACAGCTTGTATTTGTGCTCTGTATTTCTCATACCGAGAAATAACGGTGGGAAGGCAGGTGCCTGAAAACGGACATGTAGGTCACAAAAGGTCAAGGGTCAAAAAGAAAACCCCCCAAAAGAGTAGGTTAGCGCCAGTGCCAGTTTGAAACACACACAAATTAAAAAAATAAAAATAAAACATTCAAAGAAATAAAAACAAGTCAGGGTAATACTATAAAACTATGTACAACCAATATAACAGTAAACAAAGCAACCACTTTTATATTTTAGTTTCTAAAAGGTTGTCAAACAACCTTTCAATCCCCTCTGTACAATGCTATTTATTTCAAAATTCAAATGAATGAGGTTCTGAACTTTTTTATCCTGCCAAATTAAAGAAAAATATATTGTGGCAGCCTGTGAGTTGCATTTTATACTAAAATTGATGTCGTCCTGCCTCAAAATATGATAGTGATATTGAGATACTTAATGTACCCCTATCTCAAAGGATGCACATACAAGTTAAAAAATACAAGCTCCCGTATAAAGACAGCAAGTGCCTACACATGTATGTTAAACCAGTCATGAAGAATATCCATTCCAGAAGAAGAAAAATAGATACAGGTCAGCAATGTCAGTTTTTCCTGAAAAGCACAATGTTCCATAGTTTCTACATGGGAAACCTCCATGTAATGCAGCTGGCCCCAGTCCCCCAATCCAAGTTTGTTACAGGTCGTTTTTTTTTTTAGTTTTTTTTTTTTACATTTTTATTTTAATACACCCAAGGCAGAATAAAAGTTACTAAAACTGAAAACTTTACAGTTACAGTGACAAAAACATTTTTAAGAGACCCACAATTTAAATTGGACTGCAAAATAAAAATAAAAAACAACCTTTTTTCTATTTTTGTAAAATGCCCAGGCATTCTCCAATATTACAAATACTGGTATACTTTTACAGTAAACAAGAAAAATGTAATATATATTCATATATATTTATATATTTACTAAAACTCCGTCACCAAAAAAAAAACAATATACACATTGCCACTATGGCATTCAGAGAAACTTTGGAAGCAAACTTGAAAAAAAAATACCTGTTTAAAACACACATACACACAAATATTATTTTACCCTTGTACTTGTTTCAATACTGTAAACGTATTTTAAGACAGAGTGCACTAAATTCTTTTTTAGTATCTGCGGTTCCTGATTTTTGTCCTGTCCTTCCTTGACTATTGTATGGCATTACAATGAATCCACTCTGGCAATTTTATACTGAGGGACGCAGTTTTATCCTGAAGTGAAAAATTTGATAAATATCTATATATAGGTTTGTGCCCTTATATGTACATATGCATACATATATATACACACACAGTCACATCAATATTGTGCTGGGTACTCCTAACCTCAATTTGATATCGTTTCATTTTTGAAGTAACTCTGATATTCTGTTGAAATGTCAAATATGCAAATTAGAGCAACATTGACATATAATTTGATTCATACTATTTTTGTTTAATTCTTTGCTTCCAAAAAAAAAGGGTTGCATTTGTCTGAGACAATAAATAGGAACATCAGTATTCAAGGCACACTCATGTCAATTTGAATGGCAGTACAAAAACTGTCCCAAATAAATTAATTTTATCTTTATAGTGCCAGAATTGGGAGAGCCAAGCCTACCAACACCGGCACTTCAATCTCAGATGATCCCAAGCTCTAGAAACCTTTGTCAAGGTTGAGTAAATCCAGTCTCGGTAATTTCTTGCTCGGAAGCCATACTTTCCTTTTTTTTTTCATTCATCTTTTTTTTTGTGTGTGTTGAGAAAAATAAAAGAAAAATGAAACAAAAACAAATTATAAAGTGCGGGTCAAGAGCTCAATGTTTATTCTTACTTTTCTTTTTCTTTTTTTTTTGTCAATATAAGAGTGCCGGTTTTGCGTGTCAAAGGGAAGGACAGGGGGGCGGAGTAAAACAAGGGTAGCAATATTCAAAACAGCAGGGAGGTGGTGATTGGGGCCAAAGATGGTGCTTGCTGAAGATTGAAAAGAAAGCTTTCCTAAACAGCTCAGCTGTGCATTCTGTGTGTGTCAGAGTTGCTACTTCTCAGAATGCGTTCAACTACACATCACAGGGAGCCCTGAATGAGAGGAAAGAAAGAAAAAAATATTGTCTTACTATTTCGCCACAAGCTCAACAGATTTTTTTTTGCTTCACACAACTTTATCTAACTGTGCAATTGACTGGTCTGCATTCTGCGAATTACTGCTATGCCTAGTTCACTGGGAATATATGACTAGATTATCTAGAATAAAGTCAACAACAAATTTACTATGGCACACTGTACAATTCTTCTAACTATACAGAATAAGTTCATTCCCCCCTCTAAACAATAGAAAAATGCATAGGGCTGTTTTCAAACACTAGCATAGACATTGTCAATGAGTGCAGTGAATTTAAAATTCAAGTTAATTTTATTTTTAATTCAATCATTTTTGTTTGGAGGGGAAATCCACCATTCCTGCAATTGCAATATCAATGAACTCTAACCCAGATAAATATAGCAGTCTATGTAGCATGGACTGATTACAAACATTAACAATAAATATGAATGGGGATGATTTAAAATGGAACAAATAGGATCATGTTTCTCCCTTTGCTGATATTTCGCTGTACTTCCAAAATGTGTGCCATTCATCTATAGTTTCCTCGGCTGGATGAATTAAATTCCAGACAATGTGCCAAGTTTCAATGTGTCGAGTAGCCGCGTTTCCTGCCTCGGCACCGACGTCAAAGGGAGACCTTACAACCCCCCTGTGGAAACCGCTCTGCTCCTGCTCTACGGTCCTGATTCCTGCGTGACAGTAGTCGCAAGCCGATCCTAACTACACACACCATAGCTGTGTGAGCTCACTACCTGTGTACATCAAGCTTGCACGAGAGGTAAGAGAGCGGGGGGGAGGGGGCGGGGAGGGACGGTGGTTAGGAATGAACAGTTTGAAATGACTGGAGATGTCTACGGAATTACACCAACAATGTGTCCATGTTGATGGTACTAGGTACCGGTAAGCAGCTGCCTTTGTCGTCAATGACTTCAATTAGCTTTCAATTACTCTAGAAGAGGCAGGAATTCTGAACCTTGGGATCCTCTTTCGATTTGAGATTTACTGTCAATAATGACACTCAGTGCTACATATCCAATTAGATTGACATGTTTTAGAATCAGTTTAAGCTACAAGTGCCAAAGGATTGTTGTTCGCGCATATTATAATCATGTAAAGAAACCCCCAAAACTAGCTTTCTCAGTTATGCCTTTTTTTATTATTATTGGCCAGTAATTCGGCTTCTCTTTAAGAAATAAAAATTTTTGCTGAAATATACATTTTGCAATTAGCTGTGGCCTAAATATTATTTAAATGGATTTTCTGTCTGCTAAAAAATCTCAGGATATTATCTGGGTGTTTAAAAATGTAAATAAAACTCCCAGCAATTTAAAATGAAAATAAAACAAATGTGTAAATGAAAAAATAAAGATGTACCTACACATGCCAAAATACAAAATACAAAATCCAATAAATACAGAAATTATTGCACAGTTAAAGGCTCCACATATGTTATGAATTGTCTGATCGATTGTTTTAAAAAGGAATGCCAAATGAGGCAGTTTAGACCGGCTTAAATTGGTAATGTTAAAATCTGTCTTTTTTCTCAGTTGGCAGTTTCTTAGGCAAAAACACAAACATTAACCTAAAATCAATATCTAAGAAAAATTCATTCAGCTACCCCCTTTCGTAATTTTTTTTTTTTATAAGTCAAGGTGTGGCAAAGAGCTTCAAAATAGGAAATCTGGCTTAGCTTCTCTCTGCTTGTTCAATTTTGACCTCGCTGGTCATCAAATGTTCCCCGTGCCATTTTTTCATGTGTTTCTCGAGAGTGCTGTACACGCTGAAGGGCATTTGGCAAATGTCACAGCGGTACACTTCCTTACCCATCTGTCCGTGGGTCTTCATGTGGCGCGTGAGCTTGGAGCTCTGGGCGCAGGCGTAGTTGCACAGCTCGCACTTGTAGGGCCTCTCTCCGGTGTGGCTGCGGCGGTGTACCGTCAGGTTGCTGCAGTTCTTGAACACCTTGCCGCAGTACTCGCACGTGTCGCTCCTCCGGCTCTCCTTGGAGCCCGGCCGGCCGGAGCCGGGGCCGCCCAAGTGAGGCGTGCTGCCCCCGCTGGCCGTCCCGCTGCGGCCCGACAGCCCCCCGTCCAACAGGTCCCCCGGCGGCGTGGAGAAGCGCAGGCTCCCGTTCTCGGACGAGTGCTCAGAGGAGGTGGCAAAAGGAGATTGTCTGGAGTCGGTGAAGCCCAGGAAAGGGTCCTTGATGAAGTGGCGCGAGGCGGCGTAGCCCACCAGCCACTGGGAGTACACGTTCTCCGAGGGGATGAGGGGCGCCGGGGGCATGTCCAGGTCCTTCTCGATCTTGATCCTCTTGTTGGAGCTGTTGGACAGGCTGGGGCTGGTGATGGGGGTGGGCTTGCGGGGGAACAGGCCTGAGAAAGAGTCGCCCGAGCCACAGTTCCTGCCGTTGACCACGGTCCGCTCGCCGTGCTGCTGCTGCTGGTGGTGGTGGTGGTCCATCTCGCCCGCCACCGAGTCCTCGTCCCCGGTGTCCCGCTGGCCGTCGGAGCCCCTCTTGGCGAAGGGCATGCGCTTGCGATTGTCGATGATCATGTTATTGTACTGCTGTATGGTGCTCAGGCCCACGCTCTCCACCATCTTCCCCAGGGACAGGGCGGGCTTCTCCTCGGCCGGCAGCTTGGCGCCGTTCTCCCGGTTGCGGTAGAACTCCGACTCCATGCTGAAGTTGGACTCGGGCCGGCTCTCGTTCTCCAGCTCCTCCTCCTCTTCCTCCTCTTCCTCCTCCTCGTTGCCCTCGCCGCGGAAGTCGCCGTCGCGGTTCTTCATGCCCTCGCCCGTCACGTCGCTGGTGCCCGGCTCCGGGGAGCTGGTGGTGGAAAGGCCGTCATCGGAGCGGCCCGTCAGCGAGCCCGCCTTGTGCATGTGGGTCTTCATGTGGCGCTTCAGCTTGCTGGCCTGCGAGCAGGCGTGGTCGCACAGCTGGCACTTGTAGGGCTTCTCGCCCGTGTGGCTGCGCCGGTGCACCACCAGGTTGCTCTGGAACTTGAAGGTCTTGCCGCAGAACTCGCAGGACTTGGACTTGGCCTGGGTCTGGGGCGGCGTGGTGCTGCTGGGGGGCATGGAGGGCAGCGGCGGGCTGCTGAGAAAGGGCGACTTGGCGCCGGGCTGGAAGGGGTTGGCGTTGAGCAGCCGGTGCATGGGGTTGGCGCGGCTGGGCGAGAGCGGCGGCGTGGCGTTGTTGTTGCCCGCCAGCTCACGCAGCCGCCGGGAGAAGTCCATGGACTGCGACTCGATGGCCATGGGCGTCAGGCGCATCACCCGCTCAAAGGCACTGGGGTGCTGGGAGATGAGGCCCATCTCCTCGGCGCTGAGGCGCTCCAGCCGGTGCGGGTCCAGGTGGTGGCGGGGCGGCGGGCTGACGAAGGGCGGCGTGCTGGGCAGCCGGTTCTCCACGAAGCCCGGCGGTGGCTCCCGCAGCAGGGGCCCCGTCATGCGCAGCAGGTGGAAGGGGTTGCTGTCGCCCAGGAAGTTGGGCCCCAGGGGCGGGCCGGGCAGGGTGATGCGGGGCGTGAGCGAGGCGCTGGATGGGCTGGACTCCAGGTAGATGCGGATGCCGTGGGTGTTCTGGGCGTGCTGCAGGAGGAACCAGGCGCTGGGGAAGGGCTGCTTGCAGGTGGTGCAGATGTAGCTGGAGGGCTCGTCCCGACCTCCTGCAGACACAGCGGACAAGGGGGGAGGTGGGGGGGGAGACGGGAGGAGAGAGAGGGGGGGGAGAGACAGTTCAATATAGGATGGGATGACAGGCATTTTGAGTGACACAATAGCTTCGCGGGGAGTTTAAAACACGTTCGACTTCCCAGCTCGGCGTCTAAATGAACGTGTCCGGTCGACAGCTCACGGATGTCTCAGAGTGTGTTGGCGGGACTTAAATCTCCACTAACAAAAGCTTTTCATATGGGTCATGCAATTCTTATTCATGGAGCCAACACACTTTATTCTTGGCTCAGAGGCGTCGGACAGATTTTATAACCGCGCCGCTCGCCTCGTATTTGCCTAATACTTCCAGTAGCTGGAACGGTCTTGGCTCATCATGTTGTCACATAAATGGGACATACTTATCACGCCTTTTGACAAGTGCATTTCCATAGTCACATAGGATTGGCTCACACAGTGGGAACACGGCATCCATGTTTTAAGTGCTCCTTAATATCTGTGCCCTACAAATTGCTGAATTATTACACCAGGCGAGTCTGTGTGTGTGTGTGTGTGTGTGTGTGTGTGTGTGTGTGTCTGCGTGTGTGCTAGCGCGTATGTGTATTTATGGGAGAGAGAGAGAGAGAGGGGGAGAGAGACAGAGTGTGACTGCACACTGGGAACCCCTCTAAGCTGAGGTCCACTAATCGTTATGGAGCCCCAAAGTAATATGGTTCTATACGGTGAGAGTACAACTCAAAGTGTGATTTAAGGGACTCTTATCACATCCCGGCAAATAAAGGCCCCGTGCCTCCAGGAAACAAATAAAAAGAAGGGGAGCAGGGGCGAGAGGAAAATAAACCTTAATACAGGGTGCATCCAGAGAAATGGCCTCTAACAAAGACAGATAGAAAACAGAACAGTGTCGAGGAGGAAAATTATCCCCCCTTTTTTAGGTCATTATCTGGTATTTAGGTTAGGTTATTGGTGTTGAAAATAATAATAAAAAACCACAGGCTGTTATTATATTTGCAGATCATTGGAGTTAAACAACATCTTCAATCGTAGCGAACGTGCTAAGCACTGCCTTTGTTGAATTTTAAGCAGGCACAGAAATGGACACCTATAGTGTGTCAGTTAGCTGTGTAAATGGGGCAGCTGTTTAACCAGTCTTTACTCCTGTAGAGAAGGGCTTCAAATATTGACTCGGCAAGCCTTGGTATATAGCGGGCTGCCTTTAATACAGTAAAAATATTTCTGTGCAAGCCGGTGCTCCCCTGAAGCATGTCGGCCTGGACATTTTGTCAATCCAGCCCAATATGTATCTATCAAAGGGGAATCTTACGGAGGAAAACAAAGCAACAGGCGCGCCAGTGTGTTTCCCTCAGAGAGCCCTCCGAAGGAAATCAATAGGGATTTGAGAGAGCCGGGCGAGCTTTGTCTGTGATCAAACCCAAGACGGAGAGAGGGAGAGACGGAGAGAAAGGCTAGGCCCCTGAGCTTGGCATTGCTGTGTACCCTATAACTGCACATGACTAATTGATGGCACAGCCTCCACACACACACACACGCACACACACACACACACACACACACACACACACACACACAGTTACACACACACAAACACAAACACAGACACACACGCAGGTTCCCGCAATGCAAAGGGGACTCGTTACCGCCACGGCACAAACAAGCAGGATATACAGTGAAAAAGGATGCTAAACAGCTTCTGCGGTAGTCCTAGGGGGATTCCACACACACACACACACACACACGCACACACACACACGCACAAGCAAACGTACATACGCGGACAAAGTGGATAATGGTAATTGTGCTGTTGGAAAGCCTTCTCATTTATTTATTAAACGAACGCTTTGACCTAACACGCCAATTTAAGACGCTAAGGAAAACATATGCCGCGGTAATTGTTCCGCTATTTGAAGTGCGCGCTAACATTCGTCTGCCCGTACGTGCGAGCGAGCGGTGAAAAACAATGCCGGCCAGCACACACTGTGTACGGGGAGGGCAATGGCTCTGTGTGGACGCCTAGGTCCCATCGCTGTTGTTGTGGGGCGATCACGGTGCACAGGCACTGAACGGGGGGCACTGGAGTCTGGCCCGGCCCCACACGAGAGGCTGGGCCCAGGGCTTTCCATCAGCGTGTTTAGCCTGTCACCCTGGGGAATGTCACCTCCGGCTAGCAGCAAGACACACATCCATATAGGGCCCTCAGCTCCCCTCAGCTATAAGGGGTGTGTTGACCGCACTGCAGAAGGCCTCTCAGGTTACTTAAGATATAAAACAAAAAATGATGACGCGTTTTGTAATTGAGCAAGGAAATAGTACTAGTATTTTTGTCAATCCAATTCAATAGTGGCGTGCTCACAAACCTGGCAGGGAATATAGGAAATGTTGCTTCAAATAAATTAAGACACTAGACACACATAAAATAAAAAAAGATTCCCTTAAATTATCTGCAATGTCGAAAATGGATGACTTTCAAATAAAAAGGGGAACGTAAAGAAAAAGTTGAAGTGATTTTGTAGCGTTTCGATCATGTAAAGGCATGGCAGGCAGACATCTTGAAAGGCAGCTTCTTTACCTGCTCTGTTATCACAGCACTTAGCAGTCGATTGGAAATGTCTCTCTGTGTGTGTGTGTGTGTGTGTGTGTGTGTGGGTGCAATGTTAATTCCCGGCTGACGTGTGTTAAGGGGAAGAGGTGGACCAGCTGTTCACCTCCGCAGTCTGCCCTCCATCCTGTAGAGGCCCTCAACTTAATGATAGTGGACACACACACACACACACACACACACACACACACACACACACAGCCATTACGTATGCATAGAGGACACAAACACACGCACACAGAACAGGCCCCTCTCCATTGCCCACTTGGAGTGATTACACACCACGACCCATCGCCACCCCCCCAAGCCCCCCAGACCCCCTCAGATCTCTCTGCCCCCTGTCCCTCACTCTCGCCTCAGTACTCCAACCGCCACCTCCCCCTCTCTCTCCTTCCATCTCTCCCTGCTTCTTAGAGCACACACACACACACACACACACACACACACTCTCTCTCACACACACACCCGTCTCATTATGGCACTCTCTCTTCTCATTCCCTCTTACAGCCCCCCATCCCACCCTTCCTCCCGACACACACACACACAGGCACGCACACACGCACACACACACGCACGCACGCACGCACGCACGCACGCACGCACGCACGCACGCACGCACGCACGCACGCACGCACGCACACACACACACACACACACACACACACACACACGCCGTGTGTGCCAGTTTTTTTTATACTATTGAATCTTTTCAAAAGGCCCCTGACTTGGAACAGAGGGCTGACAAACTACTTTGGAAAACAAGCAGAGCCTGTGCGTGTGTGTGTGTGTGTGTGTGAGATCCCCTTCTTCACCTGCCCCTCTCCCTCTCTCCTCTCCCCGTGTCTCCCCTCTGTCTTTGTGCTCTCCCAAACCGTCAGGGCGGCGTTGGTGTGGTGGAACAACAGCAACAACAACAACAACAGCCCCACAAAGAGAGACGGCGAGGGAGAGAAGCCACGGGGGCATCGTCAGGTCGGAGGGTGGGGGGGGGGGCTTTAAATGTTCATTCCGTAGCCTACAATTATGAGGAGAGGAGGGGCGGGGGGTGGTGTGGGGAGGGGTTGAATGGCCGCCGCATTGACACGGCATTTCTCTGACCATGGCACGGCGAGTCGGCTGGGAGTTTATTGAGGAGTGTGTGTGTGTGTGTGTGTGGGTGTGGGTGTGTGTGTGTGTGGGTGTGTGTGTGTGTGTGCCCTCCCGGGGGGAAAGGAGTCCAACGCAGATGGCAAATAAAGTATGCTGCCCGAGGCGAGAGCACATTATGGTAATTCTAATGTCAGCTGTACTTTAATATACAACTCTATTTAATCACCCCATTATTTCCCATTTCCATTTGGAAAAAAAAGAAGAGGAGTGAGAGCACCGAAGAAAGAGAGGGGGAAAGGAAAGGAAAGGAGAAAGAGAGAGACAGGGATGGGGGAGGAGAAAAGAGAGGGAGAGAGAAAAGTGGAGCAGCACTGCCTGTGTGGTGAATGCTGACATGTAGCACATTTAGTCTTGAGAAAGGATTCCGTGTGTGTGTGTGTGTGTGTGTGTGTGTGTGTGAGTGTGTTGGAATGAGTGGTAAATGTTACCGACTATTGAACAACCATCATTCCCTGCACCCCACCACTCAGTCACACACACACACACGCACACACACACACGAACACACACACGTGCTCACACACGCGTACACACACGCACACGCACGCACACGCACACATACCCCGACACTCCTAATTTTTCCGAAACCTAAAACGTCACAAAGAAACGTCCGTAAGCATAATCAGAAGTGACTGTGGGGCCCTCTGTGGGGGCTTTAAAAAAGCCAAGTGAGTAATGATCTTGTTTTCGTCCACATACACACACACACAATCACACACACACCGCCGCAGTGTGTCGCAGCTGCTGGGCAGTGGGGGAGCACAGAAAGCACCACTGTGTGTGTGTGTGTGTGTGTGTGTGTGTGTGTGTGTGTGTCGTCCATGGACGCCCCTGATTCAATTAGGCTGAAACGAGGGCTAATAACCGTCTTAGGTTTCCAAACAGGCTGTGTCAATCGCTGCATGCCAATCGGGGACTTTGGGGGAGCAAACACACCAACGCGCGCCTCCGCTCACCTTACGTGTGTGCAAGCATGTACCAGCGCTCTAAATAAACACACACTCCTTTGCTAACGGACACTCACATATGCACGGTACACACACACACAGGAGCACCCACAAACACGCAAACCAGTGGAACCGCCGAAGTAATAAGTTGCCAAGGCGACGCCACGCGTTCCCATCCAATCCCCGCGTTGGCCGGCGGCGCGGTGCTCCACACACGGCACCCGTTATCCAATCAGGAGCCGTTCATTTACCAATCTCCGTTCCCACCGAGGTGCATTACGCCGCCTCGGCCAATCACGTCGCGCGCGTCGCCCCGTCCCCCGCAGTCAGAGAGAGAAGAAGAAGAAGAAGAACTAAACAACACAGGAAGATAGAATGCCCTAAAGTGGACGGCTGAGTGTTCTGGCCGTGAATCACCACCTAAACAACAGCGAGCGCAGTGGGAGACACCGCCGGCTCCCCACTGTCCCCGGGAGTGCGGAGAGGATGAGAGTACGAGCGGAGGATCATTAAAGGGCGGGGGGGGGGGTTTTCCCTCGTTCCCGGGGGCCGAGGGAACGCGGGGGCCGCGCGAGGACGCGCTCGGCTTTACGTGGGCGAGGCGACGTGCCGGCCGCGTTCCGTCTCCGAGGACGCGTGGGGCGTTTTTGAGAAGGGACGGCGCTCGGTTTGTGTCGAGGGTCGGGTCAACAAAAAAAAATCCACGAGCTAACGCAACAGCAGTCAAACCGAAAGAATCGGTTAGTCCTTTTCCCAGGTTTTCTACACCCGGTAAAAAGAAAGCCACGGGGAGACAGGAGAATCGAGTGAATAAGAAGGAGGAGGAGAAGAAAAAGAAGAAGAGAGGGGGGGGGACACACAACTACAGCGTCTTTTCTAATGAGGTGCTCATTTGCTGACACGGGTTTCTACGGCGGGGACTTCATTTAAGTCTGTCATTAAGCCATTATCCGGCTATAGCTCTCCCTCTCTCTCGCTCCCTTCTTCCCTCTGGTGCCCCCCCCCACCCCCTCCCTCTCTCTCCCTCTCTCTCTCTCTCTGTCGTGGCGGTGGTGGTGTTTGGGTCTGGAAGCCCTTTCTCTCTCTATTAGTGGGAGCGTGCCGCGCTGGTCTGGCCCTCTGCCTGTGTTTTGTTTGGCCCGCGTTCACACACACATCTTTGGCAGTCGAGGCTCTTTGGATGGCTTACAGAGCCCCGCGCGCACAGGGGGAAGGACGAGGGGGGGGGGCTGACGATGAGGGAGATATTTGTCTCGTGTCGTCAGCCTCGCCACAGTTTGGGCTCTTGAAGCGACGAGTATGGCGTCAACGTCAACGTCAAATTCTGCGCACGGCTCAACGTCCGCAATTAAACAATCACGCTCAACCAATCCACAGAGGAGAGGGAGCAGTGCAGTGGGTCGGGCACCTCTGCGTTCTGTCTGTCGACGGCTAAACCTACGGGCGTACGCTCCCAAAATACCAACAACGCTGTGCAGTGCATTCTTCACAGATTTCAATGGGCTTCTATGGCACATCCTGGAGCCTTGAAGAGCAGAGGAGACGGCATACAAGACTCCTCTGCAGCTCCAACACACTCACCGCCCTGCCACCAAAGAAAGCCTCTGTAGTGTTCCGGGCCGTGTGTGTGTGTGTGTGTGTGTGTGTGTGTGCGTGTGTGTCAGTAAAAAGCATACATGCGTGCTTGTTTTTCCCGTGCCCATACAAAAGCTTCGGTGTGTGTGTGTGTGCACTCCAACATGCCTGTGTATGTCCCTGCCGGTGTGTGTGTGTGTGTGTGTGTGTGTGTGTGTAAGAGAGAGAGTGTGTGTGTTGGTAAAAGAGGCGCTGGCTGGTGCTGTGCATTGTGGGCGCTCCCCTGCTGTCTGTCCCTGGAGTGCTGTGATGTGAGCTCTTCAAAAGGGCCCCATGTCACCGCCGACGCTGCCTCATTTAAAGGCAGACTCCCCCCAATTTGCATCTCGACACGTCTTACAGGACCAGCCATATGTCGTCAAGCAACACACACACACACACACGCACACTCAGACACGGGCACGCACGCACAAACACACACACACACACACACACACACAAAGGGAAAGAAAAGAAAAGAGTCTCAAGACAATGCATGGTGACAAATAAATTGGCAGGCTCCCCGGCTCCCTGTTCCAGCACCCCTCCCATTTCCAGGCCTGTCAGAAAATGAAATAAATAAATTCACATCTGAGGAGGAAGAGAGGAGACATGGTGTAGAGGTTTTTGGGGGGGAAGTGTGTGTGTGTGTGTGTGTGTGTGGGGAAAGGGGGGAGGGGGCGGCTAGGAGTGAGTTTCCCTTGCTCCTCACTATCTACCATATGTAAACAAAAGGCAAACAAACATGGCAACCAAACAAACCCAAATGGCCGCCGCAGGGTACGGGGCTGGGGCGTGGCGCAGGACGGCTGCTCTCTTGAGGAGGCGTCTCCGTTGCGACGGCTCGTCAGTTGTAGGTCGGAGAGAATTAACCCAACGGGACATTGGTATAACGGAGTAAACGCTTTGTGGTAAGGTCACAAAGCGTCTACAGTAGCACGCCGGAATTTCCTCTGCTCTCTGTCTCCCTCTCTCCCCGGCTGTGTCTCTCCCTCTGTCTCTCTGTGCCTCACCATTCACACTCACTCAGCGCAGAGACGAATAAAAACCCTCATTACCGAATGATTTCAGTTTTCACCATGATTCAATTTGCCATAATTACTGTGGCCGGCGCTAATAAAAAAAATATAAACGGCTACAAAACGCGAAGGTCAACTAGCAGTTAGGAGTGTTCATTTTCATCTCAATGTATTCATCCACGGCGCCTAATGGCCCAATTTTCTCCCCCTCGCTCCTCAATAAATATTGCTGGAATTACAGGTTAAATAGCTAAATTAAATCACGGCTATTATGGCGGGGCCGCGCCGCTACACGCCTGGCGAGAGAGGACTGGAGAGAGGGAGAGAGAGAGGGGCAGAAACAGAGAGAGGAAGAGAGAGAGGGGAGGGGGGGAAGAGAAAGACAGAGAGAAGAGGGGGCTTGTAGCCTCTCCACGTACAATTACTGGGGAAGTGCCAATCG
>JAVQIZ010171480.1:0-15187 GCA_036023535.2 Galaxias brevipinnis | reverse complement strand
CCCCCCCCCCCCCCCCCCCCAAGCCAAATTGTTTTTAGAGGATGCTGTTCCTTGGCCCATGGGCTGTGCCTTAAATTTAACATGCCATTTGTTTTTACTTTATCATTTTATTTGCTTTATTATGCTCCTATTTTGCTGCATTCAAGAATCGTTTGGCTTGGGGAGACTTGACCTAGACATTGGACTCCAGCATCGAAAGGAATTATTTTGACAATGTTGCCTTTATAATTTCAGCGCCAAACTAAATAGTGAGTATCAAAAATGGGACGCTTGCCCTTTTTTGTGTTGCATTGTCATGTCTGTAGGGACTCAGATCAACTCCAGGCCAAAGATTCACTAGATGAGTGATGGGTGGCCTTGCTGGATCTTTGGTTACAATTGATAGGACAATAGGCCTGATTAAGAAACACCTACCTCCTCCTCCTAACCCCTACCACTACTTAGAAGATCTTCTAAAACCAGTTAGGTGTAAGCCCCGAGGTGTAAGCTACCTTTAGCCCTATCCAGTGGCTTGGCAGTGCTAATGTGGTGGCTCACACCTGCCCATTTTGTATCTCCCATCACTGAAAGGATTGGGCTGAGGGGTTGGTTGTGAACCGACATCTGGAGCACTAAGAGACATCTGCATGTTCAGCCACTGCTGCATTTATTATGGCTGGAACACTGGCAGGTGTTGCTCGTCCTTGCTTGGCCCACACATCCACTCATATGACATGCAATACCCAAAACCACTGACATCTTAGTTTCTGCCTATGGAGAAGAGAGTTTCTTTATGTAACGATGTAAGTGGGATGTCATCCTAAAAAAACATGTCCTGTAACAGGGACTCTTTTTTTGACACGCATACTGTAGATTCTAAACAGCCCTGGACCAATGGAATAAGTGTGTTCTTTCCTCATTATGTGCTCTATTTTTATTGTATGAAAGGAATACACAAACTGTAACTTTAAAAAAAGGTCTTCAGGACAATTCTTTTTTGGGTTGTCTCTTTAGAATGCCAATTTGTCTGAGAGTTTCATGAGAAAAATTACAAGTTATTTTAATGGATTCCTTGTTAATTGCGGTCTATTGGATAGCACTGTAGATCATAACGTTTCTGTAAAAAATCGACAAAATCAAAGAAAAAAACATTTTTATATGCCAGAAATTAAATAAAAGCATGGGTTGATTCTGCCTACACTCTGGTTCTTTTCTGTTATTGTCAACATTCACACTATGACATACGTTAGTTAGCCTCTTCATGGCCAACAGTCTATCAAACACACAATTCTGCTGTGTAGTGAAAAATGTATGTGAGAAGTGTATGGTTATTCTCAAAAACTATTTATTACAAAATGGAAATACATTTAGGCTTGGCATAGAGATTTATTTTTATAGAGTGTCCTGTCTTTTGGTTACAACTCTACAGTAACCCGCATACAGTACTTCTTATATACATACAAACAATATAGTCAGGCTAGAAGCCCTTACACCCATAGAGAGTGCACATCTCTAATGGCACATATAAAACAGAAGCAGCACTCCTACTATCACTTAAGGACCAAACCCAGTGCCAACAAAATTACAGGTGAACACATTCTAAGAAATGTAAATAGACCGCCTGCTACAGTAAGTAGACAGTGGTTGTATCAGCAGATTATCTAAGCTGAAATATAATGTGTTAAAAATGTATTAACTCCAGTGTACAGTAGATATAATCTTAGCTTGCAGCACACCCTATTACTTTTTACTATAGTACCAAAGTTAATCAAATCGTAAATTTAAGTTAATGTTATCAATCTTCAAAAACAATTAGACACTAATGTAGTACGTCTGAACATATCCAATGTCATAAACACAACATGAAATACTACGTTTCTCCTTTAGAGGGCAAGCTGTAACTAGACTGTTAAAAAAATTCTACCGTTTGAATAACACTTCATATATTCTGCAGTAACTTAACAGTGCCTGATGGTGGCAGCAGAGCTTTCGTTTCCCTCTCCAACAAGAAAAATGCGTCTTCAAGACTGGAATACATTTTCTTTATTACCTATCATGTTAAAAACATAGTATGCACATTTTTAAAGGTAGAAATAATATGTTTTCCTTACGAATGTCAGTTCACACTTTATGTGATATATGAACGGAGGAGCTTGAGCTCCAGAATGATTATGTTTTAACATGTCTATTGGCTTTAAATAATTAGGTCACTCACAAAAAGGTCTGCAAAATGAAGATGAGGTGGGATACTTATTTTCAAATAGACTTTAAGACACACATCAGTACAGCATATGGCATAGATAGACTAATTTCCCTGACTATTGTCCACAACACTTCATTTTGACACTATGATACAAGTTCACCAACCTAGCAGGAACAACACATTAATACATTTGTAGAAAAGGTACACATTAACTATACCATACATGTATGTAATAACACTGACACACACATAGGCCTATACAGACGCTTACATACTCACAACTCCTTCCTTTAATTTTCTCTTTCTCTCACTCTCCTATCCTTACTCATTTGATGATCCTAAATGACACACACACACACAAACCTATTTTACAGGTTGTGCTACACTTGGAAGTGCTTAAGTTTCACAACCCACACAACATTAGCATTTAACCAAACTGCCACTCAATTCTTCTCCTGCTTGATAAATCGTAGCATACTAGGGGATGAAATTACTATATACAAGACATTATTCATAAAATATTGCACTTATTGGCCCATGGCATCTCACAGCAAAAGCTGTGAGAATGCTCTTAAATCTATTACACAGGTTGGTATATACATCATTAGAATACAAATATAGATGAATTGGTTTGTTAATATCATGCAAGTTTTCTTTTCAGAACCTTTGTTGCCCTATGCATAACACCTGAAGATGCAAAAGAAACGGCCATACTTCTGGCACAGCTATATTTGATCTCGTAAGAGATGACATTTGAGTCTATAACAGATCTCAAGTCATGTACGGTATATGCTGTAAAGATCCTAGTAAACAGCCTGAGCCCAAAATGGAGACACGGATGTTATGTTTGCAGCTTAACGATGTGGAAAAGGTGTTTTTTCCCCCAGGACCTCATAGCACCGTCATGAAATATTGACTTAGCCTTCAAAAACAAAACACTTCGATGGATGGCCTAACGCTGTAGCCTAAGACAGCCTTGTTTGCCACTGCAGTGTCTACATATCCGACTCGACAGTGTGGTTACAGATTATAGAAGCCGGGGGGACAAGGGACAGATCTATACAGATTTCTTTTGGGATTAAGCTCATTGTGGGCTAAAATTACAAATGATTTGATTGGCTTATTCTGAACATGCTCTTCTTATTATTCATGGAGACATACAGTACATAGCCTTAACTAGCGATGGTTATCCAAGGAGGCCAAGCAAAAAAACAACTATTCACTTTGAAGATCAACAGACATCCTGAACTCAAATTGTACGTGAGACTACAGAACCTAACACACACAGTATACACAGTACTCACATCAATCAATGTAGCAGTGTTGGAACAGGATTCATGAAAACAAATGGTATAAATTAAGTCATGTTGAAAGTGGTAAAAGGCCACATTTTTATCCAAGGTAGATAATAGTAATAAAAAAGGCAATACGTTTAAACAGGCTCGCACACACATCAAAATGAAAATAAAAAGACAGACACCAACAGACAACCCAGAAACCAATCAAACGGGCTAAGTATTTTTACATAAAGACAAAGTATATAAGCTTTCGTCATACAGGCACACTGTGCAAAAGAAAGTCACCATCCTCTTCCAACTTTCTACACATTGGACTAAATCAATATTTTGACAGCTGCGGGTGATAACAAATGCCTACTGTCTCAATAAAAAAACAAAAACTCAACAAAACAAATAATAACAAGAAATAAATAATAAAAATAAGTCGAAGCATTGATTCTATCCCCTGAAAATCTGCAGAAACAATATCTTCAATTGCAGGTCTATAAAGTCCTTAGAAGGCATTTACTCTAAAGGAGAATATAACCTGCCATTGGCATCATTAGAAGAAGCGAATTATTTGCACATGAAAGAGCCACAGAGAAAAGATGCTTGTGGATTCACTATTATTATTGAACATTTAATATTGACATTTAGAAACTTTTTTTCAAAATCACCATGTCTGTCTTTCTATTGATTGATGTTTGTTTGGAGTGATTAACTAACCAGATAGGATATTTAATTAAGTCTATACTAAGGTAGAGCTCTGGTCCAGGGATCGCAGGAGAGTAGAACTTTGTTCTAGACCAGCACTGTAACTCATAAAGACGTACCGCTCATTAAGCGTCACAATGAGCTGATTGTTGGAAATGGATGTGTAGGTGTTGGTCTGAAACAAAGTTCCGCTCCCCAAATGACTGGCACTAACAGTTGCAGCCGGGTGGCTGAGTGGGCGGGGCGCTGTCTGTAAGTTTGGCGGTGGGCGCTCCCGTGGTAACCGCAGGGTCAGTGTCCAGGCTTTCAGACATTCTGTCACAGATGATGTCGACAAGGCGCTCAAAGGCCTGCTTTACATTGATGTTGTCCTTGGCGCTTGTCTCAAAGAACTCGAAACCTTGTCGGAGGGAAGAACAGGAAATAATGATTACAGCGTATGTAACATTATACCACCTCACAAGCATACAAGTGCAGGGTAAGATTTTCCAGAAGGAAGGTTCTCTTGTCCACAGAATGACACTGTAGAGTAAGGATAGAAGCCCCTTACCCAGTTGTTCCGCTAGCATTCTGCCACTGTCCACAGAGACGACCCTCTCCTCCTCCATATCACATTTGTTCCCTGCAAGCACCACCTGAGCATTGTCCCATGAATAAGTCTTGATCTGAGTTGACCTTCACATTCATATGTACAGAGAGAGAGAGAGAGAGAGAGGGAGAGAGAGGGAGAGAGAGAGAATGAGAGACAGAGAGAGAGAGAGAGAGAGAGAAAGAGAGAGGGAGAGAGAGAGATAGAGAGAGAGAGAAAGAGAGAGAGAGAGAGAGAGAGAGAGAGACAGAGTGAGGGGACGACGACATACACACAAGGAAAGAGAGATGCAGCACATGGACATTAACATATCAGCCTTTATCTCTTTTCTCAGCATTGAATAAAAACAGTGTGAGCTAAAAGCATATTGTTGTACGTGCCAGTGATGCAGTTCCAAAAAAGACATGAGCTGAGAAGCTTCTGTGCTACCGTAACATGAAAGCAAATTTTTTGGGAGGAATATTGGAGGAGCAAGTCTCCTCGGTGGCGGTGCCGGCAGAAAGTAGGGCAGCACACTATCCAAACACAGGCAGGCAGGAGAGAGGGGTGATGTCAGCACTGTCCTCGTCAGTGCAGAGCCGACTGGTCATAGAGGTTCGGATGTGGGTCACCTCACAAATCACTGCTGATATTATTCATTCTGACACTCTAGTCGAACGCAGCTGCTCTGTGTTGGTGTTTTAAACCGCGTCTACCAAGGAACGCTTAGCTTTGCTGGGATCTCTGTTTGAAGCTTCCTACAGGGTTTATGTTTTACATCCGACGGAGAAACCAATGGAGGAAAATGATATATGCAGGAAGGACAGTAATAGGTAGAGATGGGGGAAAATAAAGAAACAGAAGGGACAGATACTTGAGGGTTTGCCAGTGGTATTCAGTTCTCTTTAGGTCCTTTGCCAGACCGGATATGACCATGTCACACACAGGATATGAGCGTGAGGAGAGCTTATTCAGGCGCGGTAAGGGAGAGAGCTGTTGCCATGGGAACCCAGCCTTTGCCAACCTTGTCCTCGAGAACTTGACAAAACGGCTGTGGAATAAAAGCCAATGGCAAAGGTGCTAAGTGACTTTTGGTTAGACAAAATGGAATGTCTGCCTTTATGCAGCGGATTGACCTGCCACGAAAATAGTTTTCAACAGCTCTAGGGTTGTGATATTTTTTGCTCAGAAACAGCACTCGTCGAAAGGATACATCATTTTCTGCAGTGAGCTAATACAATGTATATATATATATATATATATATATACATTATATATATATAGATTACCAAAGCAAGTGTTACTCTCGATCAACTAGACTCTTTCCATGTTGAATTTGTCAAAATACCATTTGAATATAGTCCTCCAACCCGCGAAAAAAGTTAAATGGCTCTATATTTGTATTGCATTCAACTCTGTAATGGGAGTTTTGCTGGGTAGCAGATGGCTGGGGGTGCACATCATTTCGTCATATGTACCAAAGGAAGATTAGATGCTCGTAAAATCATCTACTGGGTTGCTTCAGAGTGCCAGAGTTTCCTGACCACCTCTGTCTAAGTTCCCATAATCCATTTGGCCTGGGAGGGTGAGATAACGTTTACCCGGGATGAGTAAACAGAGGAGAAGGGGAGGGGTCGTTTTCTGGCCAGCCCACCTGAGTCCCAGGCAGCTGCAGGGATAAGCTGTTGCACAGACAGAAATATTTCTCTATAAGGTTTTGTCACATTCCACGGCCCTCCTATGGTGTGAGGCTACTTGCGTGCATTGCGCTCAAGTTAGTTGGTTTTAGGTCGCTGTTCTTGTTTGTGGTTGGCACTTATTACAATGTGTATTCTTAAACCATCCTGTCAACCTATTATCCCAGAAACCTGGTTTCAGAGTCTGATTTAATGCAGCCTGGACGTTGTTATTTTGAAGCGCAAATCTATCATGTTGCATTACCAACTTGAGAGGTCCGCATTATTATGCAGCCTGTAGATGGAAATAGCTTGCTGGCTCACAGAGTTCTGACTTTGACCAGTTTTCCCAAAGGTCTCTCTGCAAGTCTCTCTCTTTGACCACAGTCTATCTGCCGCTGACTCTCACTTATGCTCTCTCTTTCTCTCCCTCTCTCTCTCCCTCTCTCTCTCTCTCTCTCTCTCTCTCTCTGTCTCTCTCTCTCTCTCTCTCTCTCTGATACGCACACACACAGGAATGTAAAATGTTGCAATCAATACAGGTGTATACAGTGATACGCTAAGAGAGGAAGGTCAACTATTTAGGTCTGTTTCCTGAGATGGAGAAATATCATTATTCAAATATATTCTTGTCCATTATTATTGCGTATAAAAAAGGCTTAGTCAAGAATGATTAGGACTCCAATAATCGTATTAATGTGTTTGGCTTGCCTGCAATCAATTACACACCAAGATACATTAGCTGGGATCAAAACCTATACATAAAACTGGATCATGAATGTTTGTAAAAAAAGTTTTATGTAATCAAATGTTCTCCATTCGGTTCCCGAGGGATTCGGTAGACCCCGGGGAAAGCAGGCAGCTCACCAGTCCTGCACGGCCCCAAAGGAGTCCTCGTTGGTGATGTCGTACATGAGGATGAAGCCCATAGCGCCGCGGTAGTAGGCGGTGGTGATGGTCCTGTAGCGCTCCTGGCCCGCCGTGTCCTACAAACACACACACACACAGAGCGGTCAATCGCCCACTCACCAAGAGCACACAGCTACAATCAGGTACAGGTATACTAGGCATACGAAGAGGTTAGTACCCACCGCACACACACACAAGCATAACCAGCCACCCCATCACACACACAGACGCACACAGACACACACATACACCCAAACACACACACACACACACACACACACACACACAAACACAAAATAAATGGAGGGTTACAGTGTAAAGAATATCCCATCATACAACACCGAGTGATTATTGTACAGTAATAAGCAGTGGCACAGTGCATTTACTCTTTGGGTCCATTTTGTTCTACACATGGCTTGAAGAAAAACTACGGTATATCTGGGCTAGTTGTAGACAAGTAATACTAAGGTTTACTGCATTGCTGGCATTGATACTCTAGGATGGTGATTACTCATTCAGATCCTGCTGATCTAAGGGATGCCGCTCCCAAGAAAATGCATCATAAAACAACACGGAGAACTCTTCCAAATGAGAGCTCTGTACTGCAACAACAGGAATGCACTGGCTATCGTACGCACACACGCGTGGACACAATGATACAGGAGACACGTTGGCAGAGAGAAACACGGCCGTAGACCTAACGCTGGCTGACAAGTCTGCTCTGTCTCAGAGGGGAAACGAATGCATCGCGGTTCAAAACAAGCACGCTGCACTGGCTTATCTCTGCTCTCCGTCTGAATATGGCTCTAATTGTGTGTCTCTACTAGCCAGAGGACATCGCTGACCTTCAAGCCACGCAGAGCTCACCGACTTCCTCGCGAGCTCGAGCAGCAGCTGGGCTTTCGCATTGGGGATCCACTACAACACAAAGACCACACAGGGCATGCGACGCCTGTATGTGGCTTTGTGCGTGGGGGGTGTTTGAGTGCATTTGTGTGTATTTGAATGTGTGTGTGTGTGTGTGTGTAATTCTATGGACAATGTAAGCCTGCCGTGCCATGCCTAAAGGCCATACTGCCACACTATATTGTGATTACATAACATCCTATTTAAAAATACAGTCTCTCAGCTGGCAATATATTTGTCTGAAATTGCGTACACTTATCACACATTTTCCTAAAAATGCCCCTTCTTGCCAGACGTTGGCAATTCCATCCAAAAGACCACTAATTTGGAGACTGCTGACTTTTCTGCTGGCTTAATTCAGAGAGCATACGTATCCACACGTTTGACTAGCCTATCGATTCAGGACCAAGTGCTTGACAGTGACCTTTTGCATCTCCAGGCTATTTCAGTGAGACAGCTTCGCTTGTTCTCGGCTAAAAAGGCACAGCAAGACAGAAAAAACCTGCTGAGTCAATTGAATAGGAGCTCCATTAGAAAGTGAACAGAATCTAGTCTGGGGATGTGTGCACCGCAGCTCCCCACAGAATTGATTCTATTAAATTGAATTCTCTGAAGTGAAATTACTAGGTTTGGAATGATCATGTGTTCTGTGGGCCACTCATTAAGAAAATTAAAGTACTATCCTTGAATTAGAACAGGTCCAACCGAGAGAGAGCCTGGGGCTGCGGCAATGTGGGCCTTGACACCTAAGATGGCTGACCTTCAGCAATACATCCTAAAAACCCAGGTTACAATTTCAGCTTATTTTGTTGGAACACAAACAACAACATATCTCTTAGCAGCAACAACATAGATAAAATCCCAATAATTTTGTCCTCTGGTGAAATAGCATGAGAAGCAAAATAGGCAAGGATCAACAAGCCCTGCGTGTGGTCTGCACTGAAAACTATTGATATCTACACTGTTGCAACAGTTCACAGGCTTGTAATGTCAGTACCAGTATATGTTTGCACACCATATTTTCCCGTAATTTTTCAGATGCATCATAGAAACATCCTCCACAATTTCCCACTATGATATTATGATGACTGTGCTCCTTGAAGCTAAATGGCAATGCTCTCATGAATGGCGATAAGTTCCGTCAAAGCTAATAAATTAATGCTTTTGCTTACATGACAAAAACACATTAGCCTTATTATTCACTTGTTATATATTTAGCCCTTAGTCTTTGCCCCTTCTCAAATGTTTGTCTATCCCAGCATATCAGCAGAGACAATATGAGTAATAGCTGGTAACCACTCATTGCCGTAAAAGTTATTTAAAATCGCAAGGTATGGCAAAACCTCTTAATTGGTGTAAGAAAAGTACATTTACAAGCATTTACTCTCTAAAAGGGGCAATAAGACAAACTCCTCATATTCAAACAAATCTGAATAAAAATTGCAATTGATACATTTGGCCTCCCACAGGAGTACACACATTTTGAGGAGGAGAGTGTTGCTTAAATTGTGCAATTCCTTGTTCTGAAACACCACATGCCCTTCTGTCATTCCGTCAGCAGCAAATAACCATCCATCTGTCTCATTTGTTTCAGACTAAAATGACTGGCTTTTAGCACACGTTCTCCAAAATGCCAATCTGCAATTGCGTCCCAATTGTTGATGTTGTGGGAAAACCCTTTGAGCATGCAGAAAGGAGTCAATGTCACAATTGCTTATAAGGTGCTGGCTTTTTCTTTTTAAGTTGTTAAAGGTCAAAGTTCCTATCTCAAATACCCATTAGAAGGAAAAAGAGCAACATTTGTGGCAGGCATGCCAGATGGACGTTAATGAAAGTTAATGCAAACATTTCATAACTACTGTATGTCAGAGTAGGTGGGTAAGAATGTCTCAACACCTCTAACACTCAGTAACTAAGTCAATAGGATTTAATAAGCAAGCAACAAACTAGAGAATTCAAACATTTGAGATTGAGCACGCAGACTTTTGAGATGACAATGTTAAAAAACAGTAACAGGAAAGTGATACCCACAGTGGGCCTCCCAAGTAGATTCAAGAGTGCAATATAGACTTGATTGAGAAGAGTTAGAGCCAAATGATCGTCAATAAATGCATGCAGCCTATGACCGAATGAACCCTATAGCACACGATCGCATACAATGCATAATTACATACCCAGATCTGCAGTTTGATCCTTTTGTCGTTTTTGTAGACAGTTTTGACTTTGAAGTCTATGCCAACAGTGCTGACGAAGGCAGAGGTAAAGGCATCATCAGCATAGCGGAACAGAAAACTGGTCTTCCCGACGCTGCTGTTGCCGATGATAAGCAGCTTAAACATGTAGTCAAAGTTCTGGTCTCCTTCTCCTTTCCCTTTTACATCCTGAGAGGCAGCCATCTGCAAACCAACAAAGACAGACGCCTGCTGAAGGCAAACCAGCATAGCACTGAACATTCTGAGTAGTCAGTGAGCTTTTGCCTGTATACCAAACATCCAAGCAGCAAGCAGCCATATGATTCCCTGCACCACTTAGTGCAGTACCCATGCAATGTTTCTAGAGTGTTATTTAAATTAGTCAATTCAATTGAATAGCCAAGCAATAATGATGTGATTATTGTGAACACTCATGCATTATACAGTCTATAAATAGCATGCTACATGTAAAGCCCTTATAGGCATGAATAGCACCACAACACAGTGAAGACATCTTTACATAAATGGAAATATTTTCAGTTCAGCTTCAACATCTTTCATGTCGGCATTTGCTGAAGCCCTCAAAATCCAACTAAATATATGCTCCGCCCTTTTCCAGACCTGAAGCTGTAGTATTCGCTGCCTCGTAAAAAATGTCACACATTTTAACCAAGGACAAATTGTTTGGTAGCTAATTTTACAGTTTGCATTTTCTGTTTACACAATACCCTAATGACGAAAATCTGAAATGTCACACAATAGCAAAGGCTAACACACATTGACATAATATCTAATCGACGAAGGCAGTAGTGCCTGAACGTTATAGCCTACTATACAGCTGAGGCCTGCATAAGGGTCATTGAAGTTTTTTTTTGCAGCCATTATATTGCTTACAGCATATATTCTACCAAACATTTACATGTTGAATAATATTACAAACCTTGGTTTACGGTCTAGCAGTTCCCTGTGGTTTTTGACAGCTTGGCTGTTTAGGGCTAAAATTAATCGACACTTCGCTACCGCTTTGGATTGAGCGTCGAAAAAGAATTTCAGCACCTGGGAGCTGTCCCCTATGTTCTGATCTGGCACGCGCCCTGATGGGCCAAGCTCGAGCTGAGTGCTTTCGTAGCGAAAGCGTAGCAGACATTATCTGACGTCATGTGTTCTCAACATGGGGTTTGTAGTTTAAACTCTGTCAACATAAGCCTGGAATACATTTTGTTATAAGTATTCTGACTACACTGTTCAGAATGCAATACATTTAGAAAAAAAAAATGTATCTGGACTTCTTAGACCTTTCGAAATATTTACTTATAAGTAGGATATCGGAAATAGTCAGTTGGTGACCTTTTCCGTCCCCCTTTAAAACTCAAAAATGCTTAAAAAGGTGTCAAGGCTGCCAAGCTCAGTCTACCAATAATAGGTCTAGGCCTAATACTAAAAAACGAGCAATATTGAATCAATAGATAAGCATCATTTATAAATTGTTGTTTGGTAGCCTTTAGGGCCCATTTTTAATCGTTGCATTAGGCTAATCATTTTAATCGTAACGTTTTTTGTTAACATGTATTTTACCAACATTTTTATATGTTTCTAGTTTGTTCAGTTTTTTTCGAGCATTCATATCTTACCTTCCCATATAAGTCCATTTAAAAGATTGACGTTTGCCTATATCGTATCCAAATGTTCGACGTTGTATTTGTTAAAGTAGCCTAACGATTATTTCCCACCGGTATAAAAAGCTCTTAGGAGATATATTATGAAATAATTTTGGCAAAGCAATGGTGGCCCCTAGTTTGAAGCGTCACCCCTTGGTCTTGCCTCCATAACCGCACGAATGAAAGCTTGCATGAAATTGCAAACGCATGCTGCTGAGCAAATAGAGAAGGGCGTCTATTATAGCGTTACAGCGTCAGCTGCCCTTTTCAAGATGTAAACTAACATTCTATTAATATTTATCTAACAACATTAACTGTTTTGAACAACATATTTTTAACTATTTCATGTGTCGAAACCATACGGACGCGCAAAGCCACACCTGTAACCTAATGTATTACCAAACGCTCTGTATGCCTCAATGCAAGCAACTGGTTGAAATAGCAATCAGCCCTACTATATTACACAACGTAGTTTATTGCCTATTTCCTAAAAAATATGAAAATCTGCACTGTAAAATATGTACATTTGAAACAATGAATATGGACAGTTGACTAGGGTTACGCTCGGACTCGGTCTGATCTGGGTACTCTATACACGCCGCCTACAGTCAAACCACAGAACTGCAATTATTTTGATTGGACTGGCACTCAACTGGATTGGAATAGCCTTGTTTAAACCTTTCCGCGCGTGCCCAACAAAGTGCCAACCAGTTGTGTCACTACATGCAGTATCAAAACAGTTAAGAATTTGCTGTGACGCCATTAGAGCTCAACCGTCTTGAATCCACTGAATACTAACTAAAATGTTATAGACGACCACTGTCGACGAAAACCCATGTGGGCATTTCATGTTTGGAAGTGTACTCTGCAAAAGGTAGGTAATTATGTCAAAACCTGACTAGTTCAGTTGGGCTGCAGTGCTTTATGCTGCTAGTCTGCATTTGACATGACGTTTGAACATTACGAAACTGCTCATACTTCATACTTCAGTTTGCATTGTGCTTTTGACTTGCATATGAGTCGAAATGCCATAGCTGGACATACTGCCGTCGAACTTAGCAGTAAATATTTGAGGGGCGTTTAGCAAAAGTGTTCTAGAAAGTACCTCGTCTTATTCTGAAATAATAGTCTTTGGCGTCATCTGCTGTCAAAACAATTCTCTCGTCATCTACATACAGTGGACTACATCCTACACTTAACTTACAGTAAACTTGTGTTACTTTGCAACTCTGTATTGCCATATCAACTGAGAATATGTTGTTCATGAAAGTAACATGATTATAACTTAGAAGGTGGGGAACAAGCTTGCCAACACTATTTGACACAAATATGCACTTTGTACATAATGTAAATGTTCGTATGTATTAAATTAGGGTTGATCATGGAGGACTCCATAGAGGTGATTTTGCAGGAAAGAGACCCAATGTTCCTACAGCCCAAGAGGGACAACCTCATCCTCACTGCCTCCACTGGGGCCCTTCTCACTGGGGTCTATAGCATATGGACAATGTTTGCTTTGCCAGGCTTTCGCAAAATCCCAGTTAAGCTTAAGGTAATACATATTGGGAAAATGTTGTTCCACTACTTAGGTAACTCAAAAAGAGAAAAGACTAGCCTAGTTGCATACGGCGGAGCTGTTCAGATTTCACAATCATTTAGGCTACTTTCGTATCAGTTTAATTTTGAGAACGAATCTTCATCTCAGGGTTCAACATAGTTATGTCAACATCACTATACATTGTGCTAATCTCTTGTACAGGCTTAATTTGACTATATTTAACAGTGCCATCTTGTGATTACATTTATGGCCTAAGTTTCTGTTGTTATGGCAATCTGTTGTAGGTGCCCTACCTGCCCTCAAGTAAAATTCAGACAATGAACGTGATGACGCTGCTAGAGGGACGCTCAGGTCGCCTTACAGATCTCGGTTCAGGAGATGGAAGATTGGTAAGAGCAGTTATGTGTGTATGTTTGTGTTTGTGCTTGGGTCTGTGTGTACATGGTGGTTGGGGTAATAATGATGGTAGTTAAAAAGAGTATTCTTGTATAATAAGGCTGCAAAGTCATTCTCTCCTGTTTGTTTTAGGTATTTGCTGCATCCTCTGCTGGCTTCGAGTGCACTGGTTTTGAGATAAACTCAATGTTGATGGTCTATGCAAGAAGCAAAGCTCGGTGGGCAGGGCCTTTACCCAGTAAAGTGACCTTTGTTAATAAAGATTTTTGGAAGGTATTATAGAGTATAGTACCATGTATAGTATAGTATATTATATAGTACCATGCATATTGATTTCCTAAAATTATTTTTAGTGGTCTTTTTCTGAATTAATTGTATATTTTTGATTATTTCCTAGACTGACTTGTCAAAATACAATAATGTTACTGTGTTCCTCGCCCCTGGAGTGGTAAGTATTCCACCAAATAGTTTTTCTTAAAATTTCCCAACTTTCCAAGCTGAATAGTTAGCTTAATTTTAAATGAATTAACTGAATCTGATTGTCGATCAGATGGATGTCCTCGGTGAGAAGCTCTTGACAGAACTTCCTGATGATGCGTGTGTCGTCGCCTGCCGCTTCCCCTTCCCCCACTGGCCCTACCGCTCCTCTGCGGGCACTGGCCTAGACCATACCTGGGCCTATGACATAGGCACTGTGCGCTCAAGCCTTGGAAAGCACTGATTTACAAGACAACATGTTATATCATGGCACCGATACATATCTGTACACAGCCAAACACGGATTTGTCTCAAAACGTTTTTACCTTTGGATCAGGATCTTTTGAACTTGGCAAATACCAATTCTATACCAAGCTACTTGGCACTCTGTGATTATTGTTGTTCTTATTGTTACACTCTTGTCTGAGCCAGCCCACTGGCCAAACTTATTCCCTGATATACCAATGTGCCTTTTTTTTCTGTTGAGTAAAAGTTGTTCAGTTAGCTCTTCAATATTAATGCACTGTTGACCGCTAACAATCTAGCAATCTAAGGTTGGACAATTATTTTCATAATAAATATAAGCATATTGCTGTTTAAAAGTGAAAATAGTCCAAAGATTACTTCTCCGATTTCATCAATTTCACTTTCGTTCTCAAATCACTTCATACCCT
>JAVQIZ010171401.1:0-19519 GCA_036023535.2 Galaxias brevipinnis | reverse complement strand
CCCCCCCCCCCCCCCCCCCCCCCCCCCCCCCCCCCCCCCCCCCCCCCCCCCCCCCCCCCCCCCCCCCCCCCGGCAGCGCGGGTCCAGGCAAAATGTCACAGCTAATCTGAGTGAGCCAGCCGCTGTCGGCGCCGTCGCCACCAGGATCCACACGCTGAGCCGCGTCGTCCCTCCTCAGCATCCTCCCTTTCCCCGCTCCCTTTCCCGCCCACTGGAATATTTACGAGTCCATTTGAGCATGGAGAACAAAAGATGATCGCCCACCATCACACTCTCAGGCAGGGAGAGAGAGGGGGGAAAGCCAGAGGGGGAGAGAACTCGCGAGGAGAAGGGGATTTTGTACATATGGGGGAAATGGCACCACTGTTTTTGGACCCAGTCATGCATATGGGTGTGAGTACAGGAATAAGCCCTCAGTCAGTGCAGCGCTGTGTAAGTGGAATGATTTGAGAGAGAGAGAGAGAGAGAGAGAGAGGTAGATAAAGAGAACAGAGAATTGAGAGACAGAGGGAAAGAGAGAGAGTGGGGGGATGAGAGAGCGAGAGAGAGGGGGAAAGAGAGAGAGAGAAATTGCACCACACACAGAGAGTTCAGTGAAATGTGAGACAGAACAAAATTGTAACTAGGCGCAAAACAACTGACAATCCCCATACAATGAATATAATCCAGAACAAATAATTGATCTCCATCAAAGGCAATGCAAACATAAAGTGTAAGTGTTTCTGCACAGACATGACTGCCGGGCAGAGTCTATAAAGACAACAGTTTGAGTAAGGCCAGGCTTACCCATTGTTGTGGGCGATGAAGGCAATAGATCGTAATGAGAGTCAGCCTGGAGAGTGACGGTCCACTTCTACAGAGTTTAACTTTTGCTCACAAAAACCTCCGGGGAACATTTAGCGTTCTCGCCCGGCGCACTACCGATGTTCAATTGAATTTAGATTTGTCTCGCTCTCTCACCATCTGGTCATTCCCCCACAGTTTGCTTACATTCTGTTCACCTGACTCCTGAAGCACTTAGCCGAAAATATGAAAAAAACATGGACACCTGGTAGTTACACAGCCAGCCATCCATTCATCTTAGCACAAGGACAGCTCTCATAATGGGACACATTTGGTCCAACACCCATAACGATACTCCCAGCTAGGCAAAATAATGGCTCACAACTGTTTTTCGCTCACGGAACAGAACTTACCATGTGCTGTGCAGACTAACAGAGCGTGGATGAATGTGATCTACACTTGACCTCCAGTTACTGTACTCGCAGCATATGGTAAGGGCAAATGGGAGAGCAGGGACCTAGGTGGCAGTCTGTGCACTTTGACATGTTGCTTTTCCTCCTTTGACCCGCACGGGGCATAAATGTTTGATGTGAGCCCTTACTGATGTGAGCCTTTACTGAGGCACAGCAGGGTCTGCAACTCTATTTGCTCTCGGTCAGCGTCGAGGGTGGAACAGAGTCAGGACGGTAACAGCGGCGTCCGATTCTGCGGACACCACATACACACATGCATGCGCACACGTGCAAGCCAAACCATAAAACCCATTGAAAGGAATGCCCAAAACTTGCTCGCAAATGTGACGCGTTCACAAAAAGTCCCACTGTCCAACACACACACAAACACACACTCGTACCCCACAGTGTGCCATCAGTGGCTCGCTTCAACTCTCGACCAGCTGTCCTCTTTTCCCAACCCCCCCCCCCCGAGTCTATACTATGTTTTCTCCCGCCTTTTGAGTCATAAATAAACATTCCCATAAGTATTTTCATGGGCAGGGATAGAGACGCGCGCTGGGAGATATGCCATGGACCGACAATCCAATAATGGGCTGTGGGCCCAGCCATCAAGTCCACACCAGGGATCCCGACCCACTGGGCATGTGGAGATTCAAAGGATTTTCAAAACGCGTTTCTCTGAATCATTCACGGTCTGGATCAATAATGAAAATATACATTTGTTTTGCCAACTGTGAGACAGACTATAATGTTACAGAAAATCCAGCCTGCTTGTGTTTAATAACGATTTCCCAAGCTAAAATATTTGATGGTTGTGTTGTATGTTTTTTAGGAGCGATATTCTTTCAAGTAATGTGTTTATTTAATTGTACTATTTACTATTAGTTTTTTTTTGAATAGCTTCAAGACAATATCTGAAACTATGGCTCATTTTCAAGAAACTCCACACACAAACCCAGAAAAACTGTACACACAAGATGCAAAACTAGGCCGAATTAATGACCTCAGACAATTACCTGTTAGGGGCAATGTGCTCAATAAAGCCATTGATATTTGTGTTCGTAGTGTTATGCATTTAAACATTGAACAATCGCTACATTCCGCATTTAGTCAGTGGCCTGCATCTCCCCCTCTCTAGCCCTAATGTAGTTAGTTTTGGGACCATTGGCAAATTTCTTGTACCATTAACACAGATTCATAGGTAAAAAAATTTGTCCGGGAACATTTTTAACAATTTGGAGTGCATTGTCCCATGCATTTATCTTGCGAGACCCATTCCCATGTCCAGCATTGATCATTCCACAGACTAGGTTCAATTCCCCCATGCCATCTCACACTTAACTCATCGCTTTGAACTATACCCTATATTTAATTCCATCATATATCACTCTCCCACTCGTCCTCTCCACTGCTTTCTCCACGGTCTTCCCCCTGACTGCCTTGGTCTCGTTCACGGCACTCTAATTGTGGTTTTCTGTCTTGGATATGCCTCTCTCAGTGAAAGAACCCCAAGGTGTGTGGGTCATTCTCTCGGTACAAAAAAACTATCTAGAGGAGAAGAAAGTGAGATTGAATGGCCCTGCATGTGACAAGACGGACTTTGTAGGTGGTGCTTCTACAATACAGGTCGATCAATAGCCTTGCCTTAGCCTCGACTCGGTCTACCATGACTGGAATCAAGGAGAGGTCACAATTTTGGTGTGGGGTCGGACACAAATGCAGGGGAGGATGTTGGAAGAATCAGGAAACAGGCAATAGTGGTGGTGCAGGAGAACAAAACTTTACTCTTCTCAGAAGAACCGGAACAACAAGTAATGCAAGACACAGAACACAACTAGGACAGGGCTTCAATACAAACGGGGAACGAATAAAGAACAAATTAACAGAGAAACCTAATTAATAACATAACGGGGAGCAGGTGTAAACGATGAACTAATAGTGCCCTGGAGTCCACACCGTGGACAGCTAAAGATAGGCCAAACAGTCCATGCCATGACATGGGAGGTGGATGATGGATGGAAAAAGCACTTGACCACACTATGGATACATATGCCTGTCTCGCCTGTCCCCAAAGCTTCCGCAGCCCATGCCTTTGGTCTAAATAAATCATACCAAGGATTAGTCTCACCACACTGCCAAGAACGTGGGCACAGACCGCATACATGACGAGGGGATCAAGATGGAGGCTCACTAATCCGTTCACAGGACAGATGGACGCTAAAATAGCTGTCAATCACATATACTGTCAATCGTACTTGCATCACCAGAAAGATCAGAGCATTTCGTCACTTCGGTGTGAAAAAAGATGGTGCTGTCAACAAATAGTTTTATGTGAGTTTCTGAAAACTTTCAAGCATGACGCACTCACTATAAACATACACTGATTTCTCTGATTACATTGTGCAGAATGCATACTTAATCAACAGCAAAAAACATATAAGCTAATAGGACAGTGCCAATGAATTATACATGCATAGCATAGCAATAACATTACATAACAAACCACCTTAGCAACTATAGGTTAACGTCACGTTGTTGGGTAGGGTTGATGATTGAATATTACATAGGGTATAGCAGATTTAATGATTGACCGATGGTAATATTTCTTCAGAGTGACTCAGCATTTTCTAATATTAAGTTTGTCCCTGAGGTCCGCCCAAGGCTTCATATTGTCACAGAACTCATTGGAAGTAACAGGTGGCCCCGTTGGAACACATATCACCCTGCCAGCCTGCAGGTTATCCTGGACCAGCCGGTAGGGGTTAAATGATATAGACCAGACACTGTCAGTCAAATCAATGAAGTTTTTTGAGAAAAACATGCAGTAAAATAAAAATAGAAACTATTCAGCTGTTGGGCAAGAATTAAAATATTAGCTCCATTTTTTGATATTATCAGATTGCAATTTAAAAGTATGACAAATCCCTTTCCAATTTCTCCTCTTAAACCCATGTTTGTCGCCTGTTTTGTTGTTTGGGTTTTGTTGCTCATTCCTTTGTGTATCTTAATCCTGACAGCCATTTAGTGACGTTGGGCGGATAACGGCATTGTGCTGAAGGCTGGTCTTTACGGGATGCTGAGAAGCTTTGCAACACAAGGTGGAGCTCACCAGAGTTTGATCCCGGCATAAAACAACAAAGCTGTTTATCTTCAGACGACAAAAATAAATGGGCCTTGGAACCAATCGTTGCTGGACGCATACCGGCTCCGGATCCACTATGCATGGAGCTATGGAAAAGACAAGGAGGGGTGTGACACGGACACAGTGGGGTGTGGGAGGGAAATTACACAACGTGCTCAATGTGTTGAAATGGTAATATCCCTGGGAGATTGATTAAACGTTCTGTGACGGAAGGCACACTGAGAATATCCAGTGGGCCCTGTCCACACGTGTGAAGGGACGATTTTGGTTCTCCGAGGAAAATGTGTGAAATAAAATACTGTATGTATGGTTTACCATTTGTTTTCTGGACACTAAAAACAGCATGTGTTGGAAGGGAAGAAAGAGGTACCTTAGAATAATTTATAAAAAATATAATATATATTTTTATTGTGTTCCAATATATTTAAATGTACTTCATAGATACTAAGGAATCACACACAAATGGGTGATTGTCTGCATTGTGGGCCCTTTAAAGAGGGAAATGCTGATCTGTGCAATAGTGATTTATTCATATAGATATGGCTTCATCCACATGAGAGGGAGTTAAAAAATAATGGTTTACCCCTCCCTGTGTGTATGAAGAGCTATGCATCCACAGCACAAAATGTTAATCTCTTATAAGGCCATTTATCTTAGTGTAAATATAGTGCCTTCGTGTAGGGGTTCTATTAACGGTAGTGTTTGCTTTTCTCAGCAAACTCCCAATGACAGGAAACCCATTAAAGATCCGACAATGTGTTGTTTTACAATCACGTTCCTTGTCGTCACTGTGGTATAATCATTAACTGATCCCTCATTAAAGGTTATTGCGATGTGGGCCGTTTCGCTTTGTGAAATCAAGCCTACATAATGGCCAGTGGACTTATCTGGGAGTTCAGGCCTCAGTCATGGAGGTTGAAGTGTCAGATTGAGTCAAGTCCCTGGGAGACGGACTCTGCCCCGCTTATCTACTCAGTCGACCGTGACAGAGTAATTAATGACTAATTGAGCTTTACATCTTCACAGGACAATAACGATGACCTTGGGCGGAGATAAACAAATATTTACGTCATTAGAAAAGGCTGGGCCTTGGCAAGCACAACCGTTAACACACACACACACACACACACAACAGAACACACACAGGAAAGTACGCATGTGCTCATTTGTACCATTTCCCATGTACCAATTTTTTTGCACTGTATGTACAAATTCTATAGAAGACCAGCCTATGTACACACTCAAGCAAAAACACACAAACACACTCGCTCACACACAACTGAACATGTTGGGCTATATGTGAAATGTCATAAATGCTTTTCTTTACATATGATAAGCAATAACAAGCATACAGTGTTTCTTCCCCGTCACAAATGCAATCGCCTGTTGTGGCCTCAGAGCGTGGGGAAAGAGAGCAGAGTCTTAAATAACTGACTCGTATAAGCAAACCACACTTACAGCGAGTGCTACGGTTCAGTGTCAGTTCCACTCAAACAGTATCACTTGTGTAACAGGGTTGAAAGCAGAGAGCAAATTGCTCTCTAACGGGGAGCTTGAAATTACAGTCTGAGGAGTCGCGATAGGCTCCTTGTGGCCCTCGCAGCGACTTCTGTCGTAGACAATAAAAGGGCGAGCCATCCGTTAAATTCATGCCCACGACGTCTTTGACAGCTTTAACCCTCTTCCAGTTGCCAATAGTCATTGTAAATTAATCTATTGCCACGCTGGGATTTTGAATACGTCCACAACGACCTCATTTGGTTATTTCTACGAATGCCTGAAGGGGTCGAGGAACCAAAGGAAAAAAATACCCCCAAACCGGCCTGGGCTTGTGAGAGTAATGATGTGCATAAAAATGACTTGTTGGTGTATGTTGTATTTCACGCATGTGTTGCCTCTGTGTGAGACTGTATAGTCAAAGAATCACGAAAAGACACAGTAAAGGAGGGAGACCATAAAACTGAAAACGATTGGACCAAGAACGATGTTACTTCCCTGAAGCCTATGACAGCGTGGCCAGGTGATCAATCACAGTTAAGCAGCCAGGCAGCCTTTTATCCTCTCCCGTTTGCATGCATTTGGTTTCATGAAACTCACTTCCCAGGCCATTTCATTTCCTTTCATTTTTCATGGCCGCTAGGTACATTTGTGGAAGTCGGTACCGGGCCACTGGTGTTGATAACGGCTGTTCTTTCTCCCTCCCTAGCCATCTCTTTTGCATTTAAACACCTCTGTTTACGCTGGCTCCCTCTCTCCCCTAAACGCTGAGCCCATGGTTTGGTCTCAAATTTCTTCACTCACTTCACTCATACACGGTACACTGTATTTCAGTCTAGCAGGCAACATTCATGTCCTCAGTCAATCATTCTCACACAAGTGGAAGCTTTGAGTCTAGATCCTCCGACATATCGCAGAGATTTACTGTGGGTAATGCCACACATTTACCGGCTTAATTTATGAGAACTTTTCAAGTCTTCTAACCTCTCTCTACCCTAAGGTGGCGGATTTTTCTTCTCTTACCTCTCGATAAACATTCCTGTATCAGAGTGCTATTTAAGCGGTGTGGGAACAATCTGCCACATTATTGAGCTTATCCCTTCAGCAAAATACTTCCATGCATCTCTTTTGTCAATAAGCTTCCAAGCGTAGTCTTATATGGAAATGTATGCTGTAACCGAGTGGATTTATGTAGGTTGTTATTATATTCGGAAAACTTTTGTTTACAGTAAGACACATGGATGTGATTCATTCCAGTGAATTCATATGTGGTGGTTTTTGGAAGCATTTTCTGTCTTTTTTGTTCTGCAGGCTTTGGTTATTGAGAGGACGCAATTACAGGATGCCCACATACAGTATATAACACATTTTGTCAAGACAGAAGGCAACATCCTTGATAGTCTTATCAGTCAATAAGCACTTTGATGGAATTCAACAGAGTAACTACAACATTTTCTTTGAACGTATGTGCAGGGATCAATTTATGGATTTGGTCATGAAGGTGCTAGAATGAATGTACATGTACTTCAACTTGTACTTCATTGCACTCATTTTTAGTGCAAAAAAACGGACAAAACTAAAAAGTATGCGCAGAAACCCGTATGTAAAAAACTAAATAAAATGGAAAATGACACGGAATGACATACGATCCAAAACATTCCCCCAGAAAATGGAATGTATCTTTTGAATCCACCACCGTAGATTGTTTTGAACTTAGTTACTTTAGTTTTGAACTTTTGGGCCAGGTTAGTGTGTCATGACACAGAGGGCAAGAGAGAGGACATTACAGCAAACACACTTATTCGCACAGCGATGCAGTCGGTGGAAATAACAGCCCACTGTCAATCCAGTTTGCTGTTACATGCTTTCTGCCTGGCACTTCTGTAAGAAATAACATATTACATCTTGGAAAAATAATAGCTGGAGGGCGTGCAATATTTTTTTGCTTGTAAATACGACGTCAAAACGACTCAGTAAATCTACAAACCGACAAAATATTAATTTGCGTGGTGGCCCCTGTAGTGGAAGCGTGATGAATGAATTCAATGAACATTGACAATGCAATCCTAAAGCACTTTGTTAGCTATGAGTGGCATGCGTCTGCATGCATGTGCTGTTTATTCCCACAGGGCCTTCCAACTCTACAACCCAACCAAAACTCCACAGTTTTGTAGAGTGATATTATGAGAGGTACAACCATACTCCCATTCCAAAGCCATAAATTATTTATAAGTGGTGGGAATATGCTTTTATGGTCTGCACTGTTTGTCCCAAAGAAACTACCCGTCTTCTCTCTGGCCCATATGCTAGACCACTGGGGTGGAAAAAGGTGGAGGGGAGTAAAAACCCATTAGCTTGTCAAGGAGCGATGGTGTCCTGCTTGGAAATAAGCTTTTATTTGTCTTCTCTGTTCAATATCTGACTGCCATCTCGTATATGGCCTATATTTGTGATTGGTCGTTAGCTAAGCAAGCAGAGTTCAGTTCACATGATTCTAAGCCAATTTCTCTGAATATACAGCAAGGGGTCATTGGATTTTTTCGTCATGTTGTTGAATTTTTCATTATGTCTCTGCATAGCAATCATTGCTGTATATCCATGCACGTTATGGCCTTCTAGGAACCACTCTACCGATTTCCATGGGACACAGAGTAACTCACTCAAATAGAAAGCTGAAACCTATTGGGATTTACAGCCGCATCATTTTATAGTTACTACTGTTGATGCCAGACAAGGTTATGTGCAGGGCAGCTATTATGGGATTCCCCGGTTTCATCTGTACGCTCACATGAAATGAATGGATGTCCATTTCTCTTTAATTCATAAAAACATTGATAATTAAAATGAACAAGATCTGGATAGCGGATGATAGCCTATACATTACGCTTGTAACGGATTTAATTATACAGTTTTGTACCAACAATTACATTCACCGCTTTAAGCGCTGTTTTTTCAAGTCTCATAAGGTTTAGTACATAGATCAACATAGGAACATAGAAGACAACATTTTGATGGTGCTGTTTCTTTTGAGTTGTTTGGGGCTCGGGCAACTATGAGCCAATCAGAGCAGCAACAAGTTACTGTAATAATGCACTAACCAGCGGAAAAAAACATTTGTTGAAAAAGCTAAAAGGTGTTTGTAGTCAGTATTCACAAAGAAAAACAAACATGTCAATCAAAAGCAGACCACAGTCTATCCAAGTTTGACTCTAACTGCTGAAAATCTGATTTTCTGTTTTCTACATGACCATACTTACCGTCCCTCATTAAAGGTGAACCAGAATTAATCTCCATCACCTGCCTGAAACCCATGGAAGAGGCTGGCTGGTATGACATATGACTCTGGAATTGAACAAAAGCCAAACAGCTTAGTACAGGCTCGGGCTTAACCCAGTTATTTGCCTGGGGTGTTAAGTAATCCCAGTAACGGAAGGCTAGAGGGAGTGAGCCCATCAGCACAGCCAATTACAAATGCACGGCACGCTTCGACAACGTGAGAACCTGGGCTTTAACCAAAGCTTGGTTTAGAAGCCTGACGGTGGGGATTCAATTTGGGGTTGTTCGGTTTTATTTTTTGAGGAAGGTGAAACGTGATTTTTTTTAAATCACGTTGTGTACTTATGGATGGGGTGTGTCCACTCCGCTTGTCATCTCCTGCTTATTGGTTTGGAAGCCAGACTATCTTTGTCTAGATTCTGGTTCCTTGGTGAGCTAATCAAGGGTAAACCAAATACATTCGGTTAGGGTTGTTTAGGTTATTAAAAAGGGTGTGATAATAGGACTAGTGGTCCTTTGACATGTGGGCCTATAAAGTAGTTTGACTGGTAATGGCCAACTGTAGTACATTATTTTATATAGTCTCTCTCTCTCTCTCTATATATATATATATATGTGTGTGTGTGTGTGTATATGAACTGTTAAATACAAAAGGGAAATAGTTATTCAGTCTTCAAGGCTTCATTATGTGTTAAACATACATTTTCGGAGATAGATAACATTTTGATGAACTAACCCAAGACAAAAGCCTCTTAATCCTCCACCTGTTATCACTTTTTTAGGGCAAGGTTATAGAAGCAGTGTCTTCATATAAGCTTCATTTCCAGCAAGTGGTGAATAAAAGCATAAACATGTGGCTTCTCACAACAAGTCTTGTTTCTCTTTTAATGTTAACAGGAAATGGGTTTCTGCAAATTTTATGCCTGTTCTGGGTAGTGTTGAAGTTTTATATCTGCATGACCTCACTCCATGGACACTGTTTACAATGGAGCAATGCGGTTCAATACCAATTGTAATGCACTCACTCACCATTGTACTCTCAATGCTCGCTTTGGTTGCCAAGCTTTGTCTGTCCATAGACTAAATCTTTATTTATTAGGCTATCATAGGTCTCCAACCATTTTTATGTGCATTTATATTAATTTTAAACAGGGAAATTATTGTCTGCAGTCACAGGAATTGCTCCTACCATCAGTGCCTAAGGCCGGAAAAAATTGGGAAGGACTGCTTTCATGTTTGCGGCCCCCTTTATGTGGAACAAACTGCAACACAGTCTGCAAGATCGGGTCTCTAGGAAAATGCAAGGAAATACTAAAAGCAGTGGACAAAATATTAATTAGAAATTGTGAATGCTTTGAGATTTTGCATCTCAAAGTGACTTCCTGGTTAAATAAACATTTAATAATAATACAAAATAATGAACTTGGTGTGCCAGTTTTAGGGTCTAGCCTAAATGGAAATGATAACACTGGGCTTTGCTAAATTCTCCTCCTTTGAGGTTAATTGAGCATATTAATTAGATATTAATGAGCAGGGTTTTTTGTCCTGAGACTTTTTCAAACACAGTGCACATACAGCCAACATATACAGAATATATGAATAGTCTGTATCCCCTATACCTACCCCCTCTTGATGCACAATGAAAAAAATATACTGCTGCATTAACATATTCTTCCAGAATCGCTACGCCACGGGGTGTGAGTGTCTTGTGGTCAGAGTTCATGTTGATAGGCTGTCACCAAGGCAGGCAGGTGGAAAGAAGAGCCTGGGACTCGCTATCCCAAAGCAGCACTAAATGCATCCCAAAGACGACCTGTGAAGACACAAGGAAGGAGGAAGATAGAACATGGCTCAAGACGACGTGTTTTTTTTTGGTGCTTCCTCCTTTATCAGTGTTTCCGCTATACTATTTCAGAATTCTATGAAATCTCAAGAAGTTGTAATTACACGACTCTGCGGAGTCCGCTGCACTAAATGAACTGTGATCCGCTCCATTCGCTTTGCTCAACTGGGACAAATCAGGACGTCGATCAGCCAAGCAAAGGTGGTCGCGAACTATTGGCAATCAAATAAGCACGCATACAGTTTTTCTCCTCAGGCAGCGTGAGGAACAGGGCAGAATAAAATTAGGCTACGCTACCAGAGAACTAAAAAAAAGGTATCCATAACTAGCTAACGTTAAATTAGATAGATTATAGGCCTACTCTTTAAATAATCATGCACAATGTATTTTCTATTGTTGTTCATGGACAACTGATTATTATTATTAATAACCGGGAAATAATGTTCTAGTTTAACATCAGCGAACTCGAGTCAGTAAATAGGCCTACAGCGTTACTTCAATAAACGTATTGCCAACGATGTTAATTTATGCGAGGTAGGCTATATATTAAAATATTCTTGATTGCATTTTTAGAAGAGACTGCTTAAATATTGTGGAATGTTGGAGGGTCCTGCAGGATTTTCATGTCTGTTTTGTATTGTCAAATAAAGTCACCTTTTCCAAGCCTAAAAAACATTGGCTCTGAATTCCTGCAAATATCGGGGTAAGTGTTATTTTAATTGGGAACAAAATACACAACAATATTGCGTCAAGGTTAGAAGAGAAATACACCTGATTTCGATGATGAGGATGCTAGTAGGTAACGTTACTTTGTTTTTACCTGGGGTCGGGAGGGGCTCAATGACAATTTCTGCTCTATGCCCCGACGTTTTTTATTGATAAAAAGGCCTTCTAAAGAAAAAACATGTTCTGAGGGAATTCGTTAATACAAGCAAAGGAGCTAGTCAGAAGCGACAGTGAGGTGTTAGTCCTCATAAGTATCTGGGGTGACACTTCCAAGTGTACAAACACAACTAGGGGGGTCGTCTTCGTTATTGTTCTATTGCGCATGCGGGTCAGAACCGTGACCAGTTCACACTGTAATCTGATATTGGCCACATTAAAATCGAATAACGTGAACAGCCAAACAACAAAATCGGATCTGAGCATCAATCCGAATTGAGCATAAAGGCCTGCGCTGTGATAGTGGCGCTAGACATATTCTTAGAGCACTTCTTTAAAAAAACACTGTTCATACATAGCATAGGCCTAGTATCTCCATTTGTTTTACCACATACAGCCGTAGGTCTCATAGCCATCCCTTTTCTCTATCCCTTTCCTCCATTGTCCCCCCTTTTTCCCTGTTCTCCCGCATTTGCCAAGCAGAACTACAGTACAGGATAGCATGTCACCATAGAGATATAATAATACAAAAAACAATGAGTGGGGAACCTTTATACTGAAATGCTTTACATACTTGCAAAACAGCATGAATTACATATCATATTAAAGCATTAGAAAATTATGTGAGTGTTAGAGCCAGTGGGAAGCAGTGTTAAAACATAAGGTACTGCATCTCCTATGGAGGGAAGGTGAAAAGAGACATGTTCAGTACCCTGCAAAGATATACATGACACATACCACATGATGAATGAACAGTAAGATAAGGGATAAACAAACCAACGTTTTGAAGCTTAGGCTGCACTATTCGGGACGGTTTTTCAGTCTTAGGTGCAGGCCATTTACAGCAGGGAAATACATTGGTAGCAAACAAGGTTGCTATGAACCAAATGAACCACTTAACAGCAGAGGCATTGGTGACTCTGACAAACTGGGTCAATTTAAGTGGTCTTTGATTGTGGTATTCAGCAGGAACATGTTATTTATAAAGTGCAAAATCTATTTTGTAAACATAAATATAGCACTGCTAAAAAAAGTTATCTTAATACGAGAGTTCAGTATGTTTGGAAACAAAGGCCCTAGCAACACTTCTGGGTGGTGGAAGTAACAGTTTTGAGTGAGAGAATATGCTTTAATATGTTGTGTTTAGGAATTAAATACAATTTTGGCGAGTTGTAGAGGGCTAGATTTGTACAGATTCCCCTCTGAAATGAAGCAAAAACGCCAACAGACAACAATGTTGAAAGCACTTGTTCACATTACGTGCTGGTAACATATTAAGCATTACAAAGAGGCCAACATTAACGTTTTGTGGAAGTTAAACGTTTCTTCCCTGGCTTACACCTTAACGTTATGAGTACTAGCCCATCACTGCGTTCACGGTAGCAAGGTCAGTCTTGGGCCAGTTGGGGTAAAAATAAAGAATATATACTTAATAATAATAGTCAAACACTATCAGAAACAAATACCGTTTCTATGTATTTTTTATTTACCTATCTTTACCTATATCTGTAACAAACTAGTTCATATAAGTAGTTAGCCTATTACAATAGTTGACTATCAAGTTAACCGTTACTTATCATAAAAGACTAGCCTACTTTACCTAACCGTAAAAAAAGCATGTAAAAACCAATTGCTTTATAACTATAACAGCATGGTGTTTGGACAAGATACAACATTTCAAACCATTTAAAAACAAAATATTTTATTTGTATGCTCATCGCTGTCATAAAGACTAACTTGTTTATAGCCGTCTCCTTACGTTGGAGGCGATAATTCCGCCACCCGGAAATTAGTTTTTTGTTGTGACGTCAGGCTGATCTCCCCTATTATTACTTAAGCATAACAGACACTTTCTCTTCAGCGTCAGTAATTGCACAGGGTGTCTTGTCGCTAATCCCCAACAAACTCTGTGTGACACCACAACACATTCAGACTACAATGTATTCATTTTGTCTAAATACTTTTGTCCTAATACTTTTTAAAGATGAATAGAAAAGGTTAATATATTCCAAACACACACAGGTTTGTTGATTCCATCTAGAGACCCCGGGCTCTGCCAACTCCTGCATCTCTATCGTTGGTGTTATCTTTTCCATTAGCTCCTTGTCTAGAGTCTCAAAGTTATGGATTAGCCCCGTGCCACCACCCAGGGACTGCCACAGACGGGACCCCATTCATCAACGGCTGACATCCTGCCGGGGTAAGGACCCTCTTAGACTCTTTGTTTTTCGTTGCTGTCATTGATTCCCCCCTTGTCCGTCTCTCCTCCTATCGTATGCTGTCACATACGCACACACACTCACACACGCACACTTACATACACGCACACACATGCACAAGCATGCACACTTACATACACAGACACACACAAAGTATAGCAGGTGGACAATTCCTCCCTTAGTGGAGGGAGCCGACGTTGAGGCTGTTCAGAAAGAGGACGCTCTGTGATTGCTTTGGGTGACAGCCTCTTATCTGTCCGGCAATGGCAGTGAGACACAGGAGAGGGGCCGTGTCCCTTACAAGTTGCCCACAATAGGTTCAACAGAGGGCGCTGAGGTATTGGGGAGGAATATCAAAGCGAATAGGGGAACCAGGCGTCCCTGTTTCCTCCCTCTTTGCTCTGTCCCTCCTTCATATGCTCCTTCCCCAGTTCTCTCTCTCTCTCTCTCTCCACCTATTGTCCCCCATGGTCTCCTTAAGGCCAAACAATCAGGGGGACAGATACCCGGAGACAGAAGACTAATGTGTTTTTCCTCTGCTGTGGACGTGGGGGGAGGACTTAGATGAAGGGAGAAGGAATCAACGTGCTAGAAATATAAAGGAAGGACAACAGCAAACAAAGGGGAGGCAGGGGGCTTGATGTGGCTTTATTATTGAACTATTATAGGTCCTGTCCCACTCGTTTCCCACAGTTCAACTCCCACGTTGCCTTGAGTGGGCAGTGTTGACCACCGTTTGACTCCACCGCATAAGGTAAAACCTCTTTAATACTTTATTGTTTCAGCACAGGTGTGAACATTCAGAAATGTTTCCTTAGTTTGAAGGAGCAGCCATTGCTGCTAATTAGGTACTCATGCTGCTCATTTAGCATGAATGTATTGTTCACAATAACCTTAAGCAATTGCAATTTAGGGTTAGGACTTGGGATATACATTTACTCAAATCGTACGTGCTAAAGAAGGAAACAAAAGATGTTATTGCGCCACCCTTTTCCTCCATTCTGCCTCTCACATGTTCAAACCGGAAGCCAACCCCCTAGATCTTTAACCGGGCTATGTATCCTGCTTTCGCCTCATTGAAGTGTTCCATGAACAGTTAAAATAAAACAATTCAAAGATCACCGGGAAATTCCCTCTCTTATGGTCACGGATGAGATGTGAGCTAAACCAGGGAAAGCAACCATTCTCTTTTTGTAAACACGCTGTTTTGTTACCTTGCCGCTCCCCCTCCCTTATGATACCCGCACTGTTCTGTCTGCGTCTCTGCGGGTCCCCCTTGATTCATAGAGACAGCGAGAGGCGCTTTTGTACTTGGCACCGGCAGAAAGAATAGAGGAAAGGAGCCGCCGTACGAGAGGGAACATCATCATGTTGTGAACAGGCTTTCGGAGCTTGTTCGTAGCCTGGGAATACGGATGAAGGTCAACAAGGAGTGACTGGAATGCCGAGGGCCTTTAGGGAACAGCGGAAAGGACACCATGATGTCGTACAATCTGCGTGGAGCTCCAGATTCTATATTCACTAACAGATCTGCTTTTCACAGATTGGGTAAATATTTTATTACTGTACATTAAAGTCAAAAGATAAAGAAATAGGTGCATACATAGGCCGACGTTTTAATAAAAATATATATATTTTCCTGATGAAAGGGCAGTGGTGACCGATGGAGACACACAGAGTGTTAATTACCAAGTTGAACAAGTGCCAGTCCTACTGTTATTGCTCTCCAGAAAAATGCTGACTGTTGCTGCCGGCTCGGTGTGTGCAGATACTGTGGAGTGGCATGCGGTAGAGGAGATCTGACGGGGACTTCGGCCTTTAATTTTTTTTGACTGCTCTATTGACCACATGGGGCCAGATACATTAATGGTTTCATTTATCAAATTGCTTGCCTGTCAACCTGCCCCTTTTTATCACTTTCAAACCCCCCACCCCACACCCACCCAGTTGGGGTAAAAATAATGTCTGCAATCACCCGCTCAGATACACTCTCATATGTGACCACACGCGTGCAGGTGTAAAAACATAAACACACTCGTGCACTACCATGCTCCTAGAGTCCAAGAGGGGGGCACACAGAATTGGAGGCCACGCACTGCTGGAAGTCGAGATTGGAATTATGACTTCTCATCAAAAGGCCAAACACGCCTGACAGTGAGATTGATGAGGTCACACTTGAGAGGCAAAAGGGAGCTTTAAGATAAGGGAGAAGAGGAGGACTTCCAAAGAGACTTGACGAGCCGGTCGACAGGCTCCTGTCACATCAAGAGGGATTTTGGCTCCCCTTTTTCTTTTTCATGCTCTCTTATGAGCTCTCAAATGATCTGATTCAGTTTGATAAGAGTGTCTTCGTGGTGCGCTCCAGAGCGGCAAAGGTCCGAATGTGAATTGTATTTCCACAGAGACCTTGATGTGCCCTTTTGCAGTGGTGACGCGTAAATGACTTGCTGATGTCCTGTCGAGCTCCGGACACAGACAAATCCCCTTAGATCTTAAGCTGGACGGCTGGCTCTTAAACTTCCCATCAAAACGTGGACGCACCTCAGTGTCTTGCTGGGTCTTGCTTGTCCAACACCTGAGACAGCACCCTGTTGTGACAGTTTTTTTTTAAATAAGGTGTCCCGGTGATGTGCGCCCAGTCTCTAAAGTTGAAGGTCACATGGTGGCAGTGTGTGTGTGTGTGTGTGTGTGTGGAGGGCAGGGTGCGGTTGGTGCACAAACTCAAATGAGGGACCCGAGCTGTTAAACAGCCGAAGAAGCGGGGACGGGGTGGAGGAGTCGGGGCTCGCCAACCAGACTTTGACTCCGCCAGAAAGCGGTGGCCAGGTGTCATCCCCACTGAAACATGATCTGGTTCAGACGATGACAACCGAGACAGAGGGGAGGGATGAGTGGGAGTGGAGGAGGAGGAGGAGGAGGAGGAGGAGGAGGATATTGGAGATTTAGCGCGAGCGGCACGGGTAAGAGACGGCGAGCGGGAGCAGTGGGGGAAGAGAATAATGGATGGGACAAAGACAGGTTTAAGACGTGGAGAACGGAGAGAGAGGGAAGGGACAGGGACAAAGACAGGTTTAAGACGTGGAGAACGGAGAGAGAGGGAAGGGACAGGGACAAAGACAGGTTTAAGACGTGGGGAACGGAGAGAGAGGGAAGGGATCAAGAGCGAGCCCACCTTTCTTTACACCACTGCGACAAGGCGCCGTCGGTCTGATATCCCTAACCAGGCAAAGTGTGGCACCTTCTCCACCTCGCTGTCACAACACATTTCACACTCGCCCATCCTCAGCGCGCAGCCACACACACTCACACACACACGCGGTCGCATGGGGAAGCACATTTCTCCCTCCTAACCCTTCCTCCCTTTTTAACTTTCCGCTTTGTTTTCTCAGTCTATCTCGCTCGCTCCCTGGCCAGTTTAAGACGTCAAATCAGCCGGCTCTTTCCTCCATCTGATTTCCCTCTAAATTAGGGACCCAATTCGCTGTGCCACATCTCTGCGGCGGCAAATCCATCAGGAGACCCACTGCAGCAGTTTGTGAACTCTCTTTATCCACTGCCGTAATCCCGGATAATCCCTCTTTTGCACATTAACCATAGGATCCAATTTCCACCCTCGCTGGAGGTGTGGGGCTCGGAGGACTTTCCAACCCGTTCCACCGCTGCTTAGAGCAGAGGGGATGCAGGACGGAGAGTACATGGCAGGCTATACGCTGCCTGCGTGTGCCTCAGAGTGTGAGGAGTATGCCCTTGTATGTGCATGTGTGAAAGGGCACCAACGAATTGGGGGGGGGGGGGGGAGAATAGGTGCAAAGTGTGTGGGGGGGGGGAACTAGCCGGAGGTCTGCCCAGAAGGGCCTTGCACCCCTTCCACATCCACCATCCTCAAATCTCCTCACAGTCGAACGCCAGAAAGACAGATAGTGTTTCTACAACAACAGCAGCAGCTGGCCTCCTGCCAAGGCTACATAAACCGATCGCTTAATAATGAAATATCTCAGTCTGACCTTTGAAATTATTCTTTCCACCGCAAGCTAATGAGAACTAACACTGTAAAAATACAACTGGCATCATGTTGAAATAAGCAACATGTTCTTGGTTGGCCTGTTAGAATTCTCTAGCGTTATTAAGTGTTTCTCAGAAGCCTTTCCAACAGCCATCAATGTGTGAAGAGGCCATCAAGCTGTCATCCCTTGATCTGACTCATATTTGTAGTCACTCTGATTATGTCTACCCATCAGTCACACTGTCTCCAAGAAACGCAATACAAGACAAGAGAATTGTGCTTCTCACACTAAGTGTCATATGTAATTGCAGCTGGCATAGGTTGCATGCAGACAGTATCTAAACAAAGCATTGTATAACATAGGCCTATGTGTATCAGTTGTCAGTCAATGTCCACATGCTTAAACAACGTTTTATTTGTGAACGTTCCAACAAGCTTAACAGCAACTGACACGTTTTATTTTATTTAAGTTTTGGACACCTATTAGCCGATTACCCAAGGATAGCAACATTATAATTACACTGAATAATTTTCCGTTCCTGTTTTGACTTATTACCCTTAGAGCACTGTAGTGAATACAGCGTGGAGAGAATTACAATCGGCACAGTAGGAACTGATATGGCTCGTGATTGCAGTGACTGCCATGGGATGATAAACGGCCATATATATTACACTGCTTTCTCCCGCATAATCACTACGAACCGCAGTTGTGATCGGAAATAGTCGGTGAAATGTAGACGTCTGCTTAGACTTACAGTCATGGGGTAATTCATATTCTAACACCACCATGGCCAAAAGAAGAGCAACTTTGTCAGACTACTTAATTTTTCTTTTCGGGGGAGAGGCGATTTCACTGGGGATTTCTTCACTTCAGCACTGCGAGGTTGCGCTTATGTAAGCAGCACTTTGCTGCTATATACAAGCATTTTGTCAGAGTTGCAATGATATGCATTACAACATGGATGCGCTCCCCATTGGGGGGGGGGGGGGGGGGGGTTTTTTGGATTTCGAATTAGGCTAATTAAATGTTAAATCTAAAGTGATGCAGAGCATTAATATTCAGCAGACCGTCCTTTCTTATTTCAATTTAAAAGGCGCAACGTGACTTCTTCTCATAGGATTTAAAATATTCAATTTTGGTTGTTCAGCTGGCCGAGAAGCCAAGAGTTGCCCCATGTCTTGTGTGCATCTATCTTTCAGGGGCGTAGGTTTGGTTTAGACATTGGTGGGGACATAATTCTGTAACCACTGTTAGGTGTCGGCAGGGGGGGACTTCTGAAAGAACACTAGCTTAAGTTGGTTTTAAGCACAGAATTATAAACAAAAATATATAGAACTGTGTGGTCTTAAGCCTGGGAGATATACAGTGGCAGTAGCCACTGCTTATATTTTGTAAGTTAAGATTTTGTTCATTGGCAT
>JAVQIZ010171373.1:0-10121 GCA_036023535.2 Galaxias brevipinnis | reverse complement strand
TCTCTCTCTCTGTCTGTCTGTCTCTCCAGTTTCTCTCTCTCTCTCTCTCTCTCTCTCCAGTCTCTCTCTCTCTCCATCCATCCATCACAGTTACTTGTCACGGCTGGCTGGCTTGCTTTCAATTAGCCGTCGCGTCGTCCGGGGGAAAGAGTAAACAAAACAAACTAAAAAAACGGGAAGAACTCGGACCGCCGTCCATTCCAATCATTTCTGCCTCCACAACAAACACGTCGGCCGTCCGCCATCGACCGCCCCCGCCCCCCTGGCGCCGCGCCATCTATCCGTCACACACGCCCGTCCGTTACCACGTCCAGGGGCGGAACGCCCCCCCTCCCTAATGTGCTGCTATAGCCGTCTCTCTCTAAGGCGTCCGGGGCCACGATGCCGCCTCAACAGGACGGAGCAGGATTTAAAGATGGCAAACGCGGGTGTGAGGGGCAGGAGAACAAGCCAGAGAGAGAGAGGGAGTGGGGAGGAGGAGGAGGAGGAGGAGGAGGAGGAGGAGGAGGAGGAAATGCATCGGTGGAACGGATGGACAGAGTTTAGTTTAGTGGAGCCTGACCTGCTGGCAGTGCATCTGTGGAGAGAATGTCCTTACGTAATGTCAGACACACACACACACACACACACACACACACACACACACAAGGCATTAGGACGGGGACGGCCTGCCTTTTCAATTAGCCTTTATTTATTTATTTTTTTACCACAGCCTCCACGCAGCCAGCTGTATGGGAGGCTGTGAAGGTAATGCTTACCAGTCGTATTGCTTAGAGCACACACACACACACACACACACACACACACCCACACAAGCGTACGATCACACCCAAGGCATGGCCTTTGTTCAGCCTTTCCGTTCCCTGTGCTCTCAGTCTTTAAGCAGCGTTGCCGCTGGTAGCGTTTCGCCGCCACGGCAAAATCCTTTGCGCCACACCTAGGGGCCAACATTTTCAGAGTCCAATAAAAACACTAACGCAGCTCTTCAAACTTTTTCAAACGTGCTATTATGTATTTCCGCCCCAATGTGCTGTGCTGTTTCACCCCTTTAAAGCTTTGTGTGGAGCCGATAGAGCCAAGGTCTGTTCAGTCTCCTTGCTGCGAGAGCCGCGCGCGCATGCACTTCTATCTGCTGCGACTCGAAACCAACGCGCTGTCGACTCGTTTGCACCGTTAAAGAGGCACTGGCGCAACATTCACCAATAAGCGCCGCAGGGCAAGTCTGCCACGTGGAATCGGCACCCGCATCATGCTTACTTCCATTAGCAGTGGAGGAGGAGAGTCTATAACTTCAGGGTTTACGTGGCTCAGCGTTAGCGACGTTTTGATCATTATTATTACTTGATCATTGTAACAAGCCCCCCCCACCCCCCACATGTTTTCTTGTCTTTCCTCAGAGCACCAGAGTGGCACTGGATCATCTGGAGTCGGTCCCAGAAAAGCTGAGCCTCATGGAGGACTTCATAGACCTGGAGGTATGGGCTAGGCCTGGAGCTGAATGCCAGCTGTTTCCTTTTGCCGAGGTTACCGCCGTGCCCGGTGGAGCGGCTGTACTTGTAGAACAAGGTTGTCGTGTTTTAACCGCAAAGTTATGCGTTCACTGGATGGTCCAGAGTTCAGGGAAAGAACCTTAAGGTACAGAGTGCTTTCACGACCAGAAATCTTTGTATACACCGCAAAAGCCGCAAAAGTCGAAACCATGTACATAACACATGAAATAAAACCATGAATTTAAATGTGACAAAATAAATACATTTGAATAACATAAGACAAAAGGTAAAACTAAAAAAACATACAAGAGTAGACCAAACGTAATTTTCTGGAAGGCTGATCCAAAGCCAGCGCCCCAGGGCCCCATTGTCTTTGTTTGTCGGCCACAGCGTGTGGGTTAGAGCACGGCTCTTGGCCGGGATGGTCAGGGTGCCAGTTGAAATTCAAAAGGCCAGGCTCGCTCTTTTACCCAGCGCCCCCCCCCCCCGTTCTGCCCCACCCCCACCCACCCCCTCTCCTCGCCTGCCCTCCCCAGGAGACCCAGCGCCAGCGGGACACGGTGCAGCAGCGCTACGCCAAATACAAGGAGATCGTCGGCGACCTGCAGCACCAGCTGGACGAGTCCAAGCGCCGCATCCAGGAGTACAGGGTACGGTACGCCCCCCCCCTGCCCCTCCCTCCCTCACGGCCCACCGCACCACCCGCCCACCCGCCGATCCACCACCCCTGGGTGCAAAGTCCCATGCGAGCCCCCTGAAGGAGGACTGTATCCATAGAGCGACAGCCCACTCTCTTTCTATTTCCATCCCTTAATTGCTGTACCTTGTTTTCTTTCAAAGAGCACCTTGGATAGGGGCTGATTCTGCCCCACTTCTGCAGCGCTGCGTGAAGGCTGCCTCGCCCACACACGCGTAGCGCTCCCTCGCTCCCTCTCTCTCTCTCTCGCTCCCTCCCTCTCTCTCTCTCTCCGCATCTCGTTTGAATAAATGAATAATAGGCAGAAAGGTATTATATGGGAGAACGAACCAGAACAAGAAAGAAGTGTTTTCTCTCGCTGCATCACACACAGGCACGCACGCACACACACCACACACACACACGCTAGCAGTGCCAATGAGCGTTAATCCTAGCCTTCATTTTCTTTCTCTCCGAGCCAACAGAAAGTACGCCGTTTTGGTAGTGTTGACGTTGAGAGAGTTGCCATCAGCGTCTCCAGAATCCCCCCCCCCCATCCCTAACAGTCACGAAGTCCCTCTTTAAAAGGCTTTAATCTGCCAGATTAGCACGCCGCCTTGGCTCTGCCAAAAGACTCCCGTGTGGAACCATAAGTGGAGATTGCATTAGCTTAATAGCTGCCGCCCACCCGGGGTTTATTTTAGGGAAAGTAACAGTCTTTACCCCCCCTTTTTACCTTGCTGGCTGTTATCACTGAAGCAATGAAGGAGGTACCCTTTGAATCCTCTTCACTTAACACCTGGGGCTGGTGTTTGTTTAGCCGAGAATCGCCTCCATCACTAGAGCAGACTCGGATAAAAGCTGATTGAACACTGGGAAGGTCCAGATAGGACTACATTGACGTCCCTAGTGTTTTTTTATGTCGAGCTTTTCACATGGTGTAGGATGGGGGGGGGGTAAACCATATAAGGGCGAGTCCCCTCCCCCCTCCCCCAGCGTGTATTCCTAATAACCTTTTCGTTTTTTTTCCCCCCACCAGGACGAGAAGCTTGACGCCACTTCGCGGAGCCTCCGATTGTCCCTGTCCTCTTCTCTCCGTGCCCCACCCAGCACCTTCATCACCAGCCCCCCGCTGAGCACCAGCCCCTGTCAGTACCAGCCGTTAGGAGGGCTCTCTGTGTGTCTGTTTCTGTGTCTGTGTGTGTGTGTGTGTGTGTGTGTGTGTGTGTGTGTGTGTGTGTGTGTGTTTGTCGCTAGGGTACCAACTGGAGGCCAGGGAGTGGATTTGTTGCCCAAATCTGTGCATTATACTGTAGGTCCATTACTGGGGGTTAACGCAGAGGGCCATTACATTACGGAGGGCTGTCCGACGACATGCAGTATTCCATTACCACGACATATAGGATGTGTAAAACACAATGCCGTAATGTAACTATAATCCATTCCACCATAATCCAAAGGACCAGCACTGCGAAGATTACTGCAAATGTGTCCCAGCAACAAACAGCCGAAGTGTTTTTTGACACACACACACACACACACACACACACACGCACACAAAATCAAACAAACTGGATTAACATACAGTACATTCGGTGGTTTTAACTACGTTCGTTTCTCGCTGCTATTCTAACCCGTTTTTTTTTCCTTTTCTTTCTTTCTGTTTTTCTCTCGCAGCACCTCGTAAGTGCCAGACCAGCCCGCTCCCAGACGCCTCCTGTCAAGGGGACCAACGCTCTCACGAACCACCTCAACATCTAGTGAACGTGGCCAAATGCTCCAAAGCCACACTTTAACACAGTGTTAAGTGACACTCCTGTTTCCTGAACACGGTGCTTACAGCTAAAACCTTGATTTTACGGTGCCCTTTTGTAAGAGCCAGAGCACTGGCTATTAGTTACTAAAGTAGATCCACACACACACACACGCCTGTGTGGCGCGCAGCAGCTAAAGTTCTAAAGAACCTAGTTACTAAGCACAAACAAGTCTTCCAGTGACTACCTCAAACAAGCCAAGAGGCGAGCAAACAGTGCTAGATAATACCACAGGAGCTATGGTAGCACAAAGTGTAGCTTAGGACGATATGAATGGGACACAAGAGAAATGTTTTCAGTCATGAGGAAAAGCATGAAGACTATCATTGTGAAAAAAAAAGGGTCGTAGCAGTTTTATAATGTGATTTAAAAGAACTTTCTGTGATCGTATTTATTCAGGCAGGTAGCAATACGTTTATTGACTGAAAAGCAAGCCCGGTGAAAGCTGAAACAGCACTTCTGTTGATGTTACATCTTTCTTTTTTTTTTACCACATGCAAACAAAGTGGAATGACACAATTTTGCGTAATATCACTTGATTTGTTTTAGACCTTGCTTTTATGAAGGGGACTCAAGTCTCTTGTTTACCTTAGTATTGATTTGTGTGCCCTTATGCTATCATGCCAATGCATTTGAACTGAAATAGTTCACTTAATGTAGCTGTTTCGTTGCTGATATTTGATGCAAAGCTGTTGTGCCTTTTGTTAAGTTCTTATGGATTTTTTCAATATCAATATACTTTTTTTTGGGCTTTGTATTATATTTGACAGGCGTGACATTTTTTATTTTTATTTTAAACTACTGTATTAATACTTCAATTGAAAAAGTTGCTTTCCTATTTGTATGATATTTACTTAATTGCAGTGTCAGCAGGAAAATGTTTGTGAAAAGAAATTCCAATAAGCACTATATATGTATATTTTTTATGAAATGTAGAAGAAATATAATATGCACTACAAATAAATCTCCCAAGGGCTTCATGCCTTGATGTACTTGAACCTTGCTTGCATCTCGTTTCAAAGTAAAGTGTATCTGCCCAAAGGGAATAAAGTATACCGTGTTCCTAGTGGAGTGAACATACTCGTATCCATAGATACATATACGTCTATTTCACTTGAAGAACATAAATGTTTAGAGTCTAAGAACATGCTTTGAAGACATTTCTATTCAGTTGTGTAAACAGTTCGTAGTCCATTAGATAATTCAGCATGTGTGCTGCTTTTTATTAAAATGGCCTCCTCTCTGTTGAAGAGTAATGCTTTCCTTTTTCAAGGCCAACCTATCTGAACTCTGCTTCAGAGCGGTACATGTCATGGACAGTCCCCATTCATTGACTGTAGTACACTAAATGGGGAAGCTTTAGCCTACATGGCTAGTTTCCAGTCGTCTCCGGGCAAATAGTAGGCTACCTAAAATAAAATTGATTAAAAGAAAAGTAAACAATACCCGAAAAAGCACATAAACTGACAAATGGACAAAACACTGTACAAGCATTGGTAGTGAAAACATGAAGAAACAACATCAATAATTCCAATTAAAAACAGCACAGAAGGTACAAGGGGATTAAAAGGAATTAACCAATGGTGTGCCGTCTCTGAGTGATTGTCAGAAAGATATGTTTTAAAATGTGTTGTAAAATAGTATGCCACGTATGTAATATCTTTGGTGTGTGTGGGTATTGAGTTCCAGCTTTGACAAAAACATTACTGACCAAATGCACTTTCTCCCAGCGTGGTACTTCTGGTGGTTTCTGACTGGAATCGTTGCGTTGGATTGTGAATTATTAAAGAGGAGGAGGAGCAGTGTTATGCAAGGTTATGTGTAGACCACAGAGAGACAGAGAAACTCAGAATTTTGGGACTATTTAAAATGAATGGAAGCTGTTTCTGAGCCATAAGTTTTGATGGTTTATTTGAACCGTGTTTTCAGATTGTAGAGCTTTTAGTTTGACCCCTGTTTGTCAGACAATGTGTTGATGTGAAACAAGCATTGTGTTTGTGTATAATCTCACTGCAGTGAAGTTCACTGGGAAAAAAGGGCTTTTGGTTATTATGCTCCGACAACATAGAATGAGTTTCAAGATACTTTTAAAATAGATGCCTTTTATTCTCATTGGGGAAATTCAAAAATGGGATTATAATACTTGAAGTTGAGATCTGTGCATGTTTAATAATGTTGCTTGTAACATAATGCCTTGAATGTATAAGATGTATTGATTGATTATGAATTATGTTTTTGTGCTTTTGTTTGGGACACCTACAGTATAATGTTTATGATCATGTTTTTATGAGTGTGATTGTGCTGTGTAAACAGGGCACCATTGAAAATTAGACCTTGGTCTCAATGGGCTTTCCTGTATAAAGGTAAAATAAAATAAAACATTGTAGTTCTGATGTATTTAAAGTTGGCTAGGTGAAACTTGATCCTATGTGCTTTGAATGAGTGATTGGATTCTATAATGATACCTTGATATTCGAACTGCCATACACCGATGTGTCATAGCTACGTGTTTCGAATTAGTGCGTTTTCTTTCCTTGAAATGGCCCAGCCCGAAGGCACAGTCGTCACCATTAATTTCTACGACGTGCAGTTCCTCTTCACTCCCTTGTAGTCAATGGGTACTAACAGATGCCATGTCAATTAAGTTGCCACTACTAGCATATTCTCTTCCAAGTCTATTTGTCCAAACCCTGAAGTACTTTTAAATACTTCTATTGGGGGGAAAAACTACTTCATACCTTTATGTAGATAGCACATTGCTTGTATAATGATTACTGACAATGTAAACTTTGAAAGAAAACAAACTATAAAATTGCCATAAATTCTATCAAATGATTTAGTGTGGTTCAGGTACCAATAGACGCCACATTACTAAATACATATGGGTCAAGGAGTAATTTGTTGCCTTATATAAACGTCCTTTGCACTTCTCTCCACCCACATACTTGATAGTGACGTCATATTTTAATCGAATGAGCTCTTAACACTATCACGGAAACTTTGTCTGAGTATTTAAACGCTGTGTCCTTCGGAAATCTAAATGCGCAAACACAGCCTTGAACGCAAGCGTGTGACAACATGCATTTTGTCATTGTGTTTTTACTTTCTTATAATCAAGTTGTCATCAAGCAAAATCTTTGAAGATCATACGGTCGGACAGGATAAACTGAAAAATTATCTGTGCGTACTTGAACCTGAGCGCGCCTTTCTGCGCAAACGTGTGCAGCACAATGCCTGTGAAGAGTTTAGATCTCAAACTAACTTTACACATCCTTCCAGGTTTCTTTTCGAACTGTCTTTTCTTGGCGCTGTATGACTCTGTGGTGTTGCTAAAACGAATGTTGTCACTCCTTGGCTGTTCGCGTACCCAGGACAGTACTTGGCAACGAATGTTAACATCTGCTGGTTTGCGCGCGGTTTGGAATAGTTTCGTGTTGGACGTCTACAAGCAGGTAAGATATAACTGATTATTTTTTTAATTTTTTATTTAGTGGCAGTACACAACATTTACAAACAACCTATATCTAATACGTAAAAAAAATGAAAAGAAAAGTGAATGTTAAAAAAATATAAATATAGAACTAGAAAAACGTATGTGCTCGTTCCAAAGGTCATTGTTCAAAATTGTGCCCCAAAAAAAATGTCTCCAGTTTTAGATCATGTGTCCATCATTCATTCAGGTGAGGCTGGGAGGAGAGGCCCCAAATCCCAAGGTGGTAAAGATTCCAACACAGACATCCACGTCCACACCCCAACCCCCTTTCATCCAGGACTTCAGCCTACTAGACTTCTCTTCTTCCTCCGCCCCCTCTTCCTGCTCAAATCGCCCGCTGGTTGTCAACTTCGGCTCGGCCACCTGACCCCCGTTCCTGGAGCAGCTGCCGGCATTTCGCCTCCTGGTGGAAGACTTTGGCCGACACGCTGACTTCCTGTTGCTTTACATGGCCGAGGCCCACCCCAGTGACGGCTGGGCGCTGGCGCCTCCTGCAGGGCAACCCTGGCTCAGGGTGAAGACCCACCGTAGCCTGGAGGAGCGGGTCCAGGCTGCCCAGACACTCCTGGCACACTTCCCTATGCCCCCTCAGTGCCAGCTCGCTGTGGACAGCATGGACGACCGTGCCAACGTGGCCTACGGGGTGGCCTTTGAAAGGGTGTGCGTGATCCAGGGCAGGAGAGTTACGTACCTGGGGGGGAAGGGGCCGTTCTTTTACAACCTAAGGGACGTGAGACGGTGGCTGGAAAAGCGCTATGGAAAACGATGAGTGCAGAGTCATAGATAGTGGGGATAGGCCCGATGCTGGGGCTGTCACTCACATTTGCCAGGCAAACCTGTTGCAACCCACACCGTGATTGACTTCTAAGTGAATGGAGATGTTTCAAATACATTATCTTATCTTCTGTCCTGATGATGAATATGCTGGTGAAGTGTGACTTCAGGAATATTTTTTTTTGTGGATAGGTATTTAGAATAGCAGTTTGCATTTTATTTTAACACTTACCAGCATATTCAATCCACTAAATGCTGGGTTCATAATACAAAATATATTGTTCTCCTTGTCAGGACAAGAGTGTCTCCTACAGTACAGTATGCAGTACAGTTTGCTCAGGATATGGTGGTTGGATGAAGACTGTTGACGAAAGGGCATTAGTCTCTGTTAGTGGTCCGATGGTACATCACGCTACCCTGGCCATGCTATTGCACTGTTCCTGCCCTGAGGAATGCATGCTTTGCTACCTCAGGGAGCCTAGGAGTTTTTTTCCTTTAGACACTCATTTTGTCACCAGTGTAAACTCCACCCAGTGTGCTGTTTTGAGTTGCAAATTAAGCATGCCCCTTTTATTTAAGCCAACTAATATAGGAAGTGTCCAAATGTACATGTTTCTGTTTGGTTATTAGACCAGCTTCATCTTTGACCTTTCTGAGATGGTACGATGAATAAATTCAACGATTGTGGCTGGTTTAAATATTTTGTGCCGATTGTCAATAGGATTTCAACTCCCTTATTTGTCCATGTATGAGAATTCAGTACATGGCTTGCTCAAACATTCTCCATTTACATGTATAAACCCTTTTCCAACAGCATTTAAATATATTCAAAGTGTGCCCGTCATGTTGAAAGCAATGGAAGTGGCATTACTGAGTCTTTCACTCTCCCCCTTCAAAATCTGAATTTAATGGAACCCCTACAGCTGCCACGTTGTGTCATGAGAGGTGTGGTATTCCTACAGGCTTTCCTCCGGAAAGGGACAGAAAAACACTTACTAGACTAAAGTAAAACCAGCACACACAGAAACACGTTTGCTTCAACAGAAAACGGCAGAAACACGAACACAGATGCAAATAAAATACAAAATTGACCGCACACGATAATCATGCAAGCATATATATAAATATATATATATATATATATATATATATGTGTATATATATATGTACTCATGCAAACTCCTTCCCTCATTCCCACACACGTGTAAAACGCCCTCTCACATTTTCCCCCACCAACGCCGGACTCTACAGTGTCAGGGCTCACTCTAAACCCCACAGCCAAAAGAGCCGCTAGTGAACCCGGGCAGTCAGCAACTCAACCCCCCCACCCTCCCCCTGCCACTGGGCACTCCTCCACTGCCCTTCCCTACCAATGAAAACGTGGCGGGCCAGCAGCAGCAGCAGCAACAGCAGCAGCTCAGAGGTCTGGAGCAGATTGAGCGAGCTATTGTGTTGGGAGTAAGCCTCTAAGCTCGCCACCATCAGAACCAGCGTATTTGGCCAGCGTTACAGACCCATACGCTTAGGCTGCCGAGGTTCTGCTCCGCCTCAAGCCCCCCGGGGGCCGGGAGCATGTGGAGCTGGGCTGGCGTCCACGAGCCATTGGGTTATTGCAGCTCGTAACCCACTGCGCTGCTGCCTCACGTTGCTTTCTCGTTCCAGGCGTCTTGGTCCGGGCGGGGGCTTGGAGCTTGGCCTGTGGCCCAGGGCTGGGAGGGGGGGGGGGTTAAGGGCCGGGGATAGGGCTAGAGCTGGGTTCAGCCGGATGGAGTTTGCCTCCGAGCTATTCTGAGTCTTGGGAGTTTGGGCTGGCGCTGAGCTACTCAATGCTTCATTGAGAATCTTATAGGATCTTTACACACAGTCGTCGTCCC
>JAVQIZ010171369.1:0-20728 GCA_036023535.2 Galaxias brevipinnis | reverse complement strand
TAGTTTGATACAGACTATTGAGATGCACCCTTATCCATTATAGTATGATACAGACTATTGAGATGCACCCTTATCCATTAAAGTTTGATACAGACTATTGAGATGCACCCTTATCCATTATAGTATGATACAGACTACTGTTACTATTGAGATATACCTGCTTTTGACATGGGATGTTTCTTTGAGTTGCCACACAATAGTTTGCACCTAGTAATTGGGGAATCAGCAATTTGCTGACTGATCTTTTGTAATTTGTCCAAAATATTCATGAATATATCCAAGGTAATTTAGGAATTCTGAAATGAATGCGCTCATATAAATTGCTGTATTATTTCTGAGTGAAACCTACAGTCTGTAAGTATGTGTCTGTTCTCCACCTGTTGCATTCTTTAAAATGGCTGAAAATGTAATAAATGAAGCCATTTTCTCTTTATGAAGATCGCAGTCTCCTTTAATCTGATGGCAAGCTGCCAAAAGGCTGCTGCAAAGAAACTGACGTTTCCTTAGAGTGACCTGTGTGATCGCCTCCAACAGCAAGAGGCCGTCATGACTGAGGAGATAGAGACATGAGATGGTGTGTGCCGGGGTGAAAGGGAAGGTGCTGTAGTCCAGGGGATTGACAGTGTTGCAAAATGGCCCCTTAATCCATGCTTTGGTTAGGATGAAAGCTGAGGAGACAGCAGTAAGCCTGGGCATGGCCAACATTAATGCAAAGACAAGTTACGATTTGAAGCTTATTTCAACATGCCTACTCCAACGCTACATGAATCTTTTTCTTTCGTAAAGTACAAATGATTTGCACCCAGGCTTACTACTGTACAGCCTATTCCAACCATGCTGAATTGTTTTGTCTTTATATTCGGCTTTGCATGAATAGTTCATCCACCTACATCGCATCCCTTTAGTTACCTTTTGAAATAAAATGTTTTAATGCAGTGAACTGAGTTCACGCACCCAGAAACAGGAACTCATAGTCATAGTAATCAGCCTCGCTTATAAACCATATTCTCCTGGAAGGGCATGATCACTATATGCAGAATCCCCCCTAAACAGATCGTCTTTCTGTCCTCATGATCAGTTGACTGTATTTTTGCAGAGTGGCCGAGTTGACGGAGAGGTCACTAGTTGACTGGAATAAAAGCACATTGTGACTCACTTCAACTGGAGCTGGAATCAATGAAGCCTGCTGTGTTTACGGGCCTCTTTTGTTTACAGCAGCGCGACCCCGCGTGGGTTTGCCTCAGAAACCTGGGTAAGAAGTTTACATCTTCTGGGTGCTTCAGTGACTTGGTGCTTTCTCAGGGTCCTTTACGGATTTCTCTGTGAACGGTGTGTTCCACGGTCTCTGCCGATGTGAGAGTAAGAGAGGTTTGACGGAGTGGTTTAGGAAACCCCTGCTTGTCCTGAGCCCGCAGTGGAGACTGATCGGTACTACAGCTGGAGAACCCGTTTTGGCCCGTGTGTCAGAGAAGATGCATGAAACAGACACTGCAGAACCAGACAAGGTCAATCTGCACCAATAAAAAAAGGGTGTATTTTTTTCTGTAGTTGAGACTGTCTTGAGTGAATAGAGATTCTCCAGCTTGCAGACAGATACAGATGGCCATGTAGAAGACAGGGGAAGTGACATTGAGGACAAAGGGAAATGAAAGTAGGTTTCAATGTGTCAGTCAGGGGATGGACAAGAAGTCAAGGGGGATATACGAGTGCGACACCCAATAACCGACCTCAGCTAAACAACACACTGCATAATTTATAAGAGCCAAAACAAAAAACGGTTTTAGATTGAATTTTGAGGAAAAGGTCAATCAAATCCTAATCAAATATCCTTTGGAAAGCATAAACACCCAAGTCTCCCCCACTCCCTGCCAACACCATCACCACCGCACACCCCACCTTCAAGTTCCTTATTAGGTCACATACAGTTTAAAGTCTGAAAGAGCAGAAAGTGTTCATGTTATGCCTGAACAGGAGAGTCCGTACCAGTGTGCTGACGGGGACCTCTGCCAATGCCCAGGAGCTTTCGAGGGATTTCACCGTAAACATAGCCCATGGCCAAGAGCTCTGATTAAAACAAGGTGCCGGAATTGTTGTTGCGGAATCACTTCTGAGAGCGCCGCTCAGCCTGTGAGCCAACACAAATATTGACCCTTGGCTAAACCTCTAAGCTGCCGTGGAGGTCAAGGTGCTTAATAGAATGATCAATGTCCATTACTGAACCAATCTGAGTCCAACTGTAGATTTCAGGGCTTAGCTGTAGTTTATTACCAAACGAGTCGAGTACATACTGGCCTAGTTCAGTTCCGAGTCCCCCAAGGACCAAATACAAATCTGAACCCTAAAATAAGGGACTATCAACAATCTGTCATAGAATCATACCTATTTAAAACAGATTGGTAAACATTTTAAAACTATAAAGCTGAGGCAAATATCATATTTCTTGGGACATTCGTTTCACTGGGTTTTTCTTTTGATTAATCTTCTTTGTTTTGCTCCTTCGTTTCCCCTCTTGTATTCATGTGTCTGGTTCGATTTTCCTCTGCCTTTGTTCGTGGGATTAAGTCTGAGGTTGGTCAAAAAAAGTTGCACATGTGGGGCCTTTTTAAAATATAGGACTATTTCTACAATCGTAACATCTGGGTTCAAGTTACCTCCATGTTTTGGTGCTCTAATGGATTTGCCATGCAGTTATTCTTCGCATGGCTCCTCCATTTTCTCATCTCAGACTTTGTAGACTCGACCCCATACTTTCAGCCAGTGTTCCCACTCCTTGTGTGTGTGTGTCCCAGATTCCTGTAATGTTGCATGGTGCTTTGAGGGGAATTGCAACACTCCACCGTTTCTTTCTCAGAGGATTTATGAGTTTTCCTTATTAGTTCTGTACGGGTCTGTATTTCCGTGTTTATGTTTATCAATGACCTCGAATGCTTTTCTATTTCTCCAGCCTGCCCTAGCTAACGTTATCAGTCTTTATCTCTATACAGTTTGAAAGGAAAAATATATAGATTTTTTTTGTCTATTTCTAGGATACACCAACACAAGTTACAGTTACACACTATCACAATAACGATCTGGCCCCATTAAGTAGCTGGAGTACCTCAAACTGATTAACCCAGCTGTGCAGTTCCTGACGATGTCATAGAAGGATGAACAGGTGGATAATGATTGTTTGACGATGTTCCTGTTCAAAAGACTGTACTTTTGTTACTTATGACTCTGTCTGTTATTTACAATATATATAAACGTTATAGTATTTTTTACAGTAGAATAGAGAGTGAAATCCTATGAAAGGAGGAGGCACTAGCCTGCCATGTGTAGAATAAGATATCCACCACAGTCCCATACAGGAAATTAAGGCAAACAGCTTGAGGGGCAGTTTGGAGTATGTCTTCTTTAACGTCTTTACCTTCTCAAAAAGAAAGCAAGTGCAAAGCTTCTCAAAAATATAGATAAGACCAATGTGGAATGTGAAGATAATACTGTCTTACTTCCAGTGCTAGACTCTGATTTGAAGCTCGTCTGTCCGCCCCACGCTGTCATTGGTCGAGTCTTCTGTGAAGTGAAGATTGACTCACTATGAAACTCTAAGGCACAGGTTAGTGTAGTCTCTACAGGGGATCAGGAACAACATTGACAATGATAGTCAGGCAAGGGCTGGTATGGAGGAGGAAGTTAGAGGGAGAATAGTCCTACCAAGAAGTCATATTTCATATGAGTTAGCTTGTGCTTCTGTCCTTCATCCATAGCGGGCCTCTTTTAGAAAACACTGAAAATGGCACACAAATGAACAGACATATAAAAGAAAGAAATAATGCTTCACGACTAGCAGTCAGTTGAACAATAGTAGTAGTTGCCCAGGCAGTGTTGAAGTCTGCACTGGGCCGATCTGATATTTATTCGACGTCGTATATCAACACTTTACGTAATATGTATGAATGTCCTCCACATCAATTTATTTGTGAGGATTTATGTATTTGTTTTATTTGTAAACCGGGTGTCTCTTGTAGAGGAGATAGGATCTCGACAATAAATCCTGTATAAATAAAAGGAAATACTGTCTCACAATCTGTCTCTCACCAGCTGCTTCTCATATGGAATCGTTAGTAGAGATCGTCCTTCACTGTGTGCTGTCAGCCTGTATTGTGCTGTGCCATATGTCATATCTGTCCCATGTGGTACGTTGTGGTGAGGCTCCAATCAATACAAAATGACATCTGTTAGTGTGCACTTTCTTAATGAGATTCAATGTAAACTTTGTTAGGAGTCAGGCTAGATGGTTCATGCATTCATTTCTTGCCTTCAGTTTGTTCTGCATGTGGTTTCTGTTATCACATTAGGCCTATACCTAGAGCATCCATTAGTATGACGAAACATCTATAGAAGGCACCAACATATTTAGTGTACGGTAACTCTGCAGGGAACTAGCCAGATGCTTGTTGTGACTAATTGTTTATAGACCAGTGGAGGCTTGACAGATGAAGAGCTACAGCTCCATGTCTTACGTCTGTCCTCATCGTAGACGGGGGGTTCATGACGTAAATAACGAGTTGTTCTGAATCTTTAAAATTCTCTGCTTAACGATGTGCAATGTCACCTCATGGTATTGAGGCAAAATGGCTCCAAGCGAGCATCAATGGCACAGCCTTCAAGTGGCTTTGGTCGCCTTTTATGAGGTCAAGTACCGTGGAGCAGGGCCCAGTCACTTTCACCAAACTAGCTGTTTATGAGGTGCTTGGAAATGTGGTAGGAGTTGCTATTTGATTGTGTTTTTTGGCTGCACACACAAACGTCATACATTATTCTGACAACCACAAGATACACTGCTGACGCCAGCTTGATGAAAACAGGTAGACATTGCTTTATATGGTAACAGTAGTGTTTGGTGCTTGGATTAAGACTGGCTACTTTCCCTAAAGCAAATGTGTGATGTGCTTTATAAGGAATTAATGCTGGTTTGTGCTAGGATCAAGACATGTTTGTGATACGAAAATGCATCAGTGCTTTTCGGTGTTTCCTTTATGCTGAGGTAGACACAAATGTCTCTCATTGTTTATTTACGATCACCTGTCTAAAGACATTTTGAGTAGAAATATTCACAAAGTATCCAACAGAAAGGGAGACTGGTTCTGTAAGAAGTACAAATCGTTCAGGTAACAGTACTCAAATGATTTGGCTTGGCACGGAGCCCAGCGAAGGTCAAGGGGTCACAGAGCAGGAAGTGAGATGGCTGGGAGCTTCAGCCTGAGAATCTGGGGAGGTGTGGTGATCTGTAAGTAATTAGGCTTCAAAGCTGACAGGAAACCATTGTGGGGGCCCCCTCAGAGTTGAGGCTGTGACAGAGTTGAGAAGGAAGGAGTGGGGGGGGGGGGGTGTAGGCGTTCTCTCCACTTATATAACAGTACCTACGAACTTGAGCTTGTTTGTGTGGGTGTGTCCATGTTTTTATGCTGAGCATGTTTTGTTTGCAAAGACAACAAATAAAGACTACAGGTTTATTTTTTATTGATGGAACTCGGTAATCCATTCGATGGCATTTTTGCACATGTGGTGCTTCCAGCAGGTTTAAGTACATTACTCATGTCAATCATGTAATTACTTACCTGTAGATGTAAAGGCAGAAAGATCTGTCAGAGAATGATTTCTGATAATGAACATGGCAGTACTTTGCTGGCACTCTTTCAAATTATTCAAATGAAACAAAAATAAAGTTATGAATTTCAGCAATAGCATTCCAATTCTAATCATTTTCTGAAATGATTTCCTTGTTTCCTGTCTAAATCCTATTACTCGGGTTTGAACGCTTTCCATGAAGAATGTGGCCGGATGAGTCCCTCAAAGGGGCAGTAGATGATGACAATACAACCATATTCACCCCGTTGTAATTTTCTACAGAATGAGTTTCAGTACAAACGCATGTCGTTACACATTTCTACACAGACACGGGTCCATTTGAAACTGAGGACCTCTCAGTTACCCACTTCCGTGAAAACGGAGGGATTTTCTCTTTTCACTTCTGGATGACTGAGTAATTTCCTCCCTGGGATCCACTTCGCTGAGATGAAATGCATGCTGAGAGGAGGAGGGGTGGGGATGGGGGGTGGAGTTTGGAATGCCTGAGGTGCATTTCTACACCCAAATGAAAAGCAGGTGATCGTTGCTAGTGGCCAGCTATAGAAGGAGAGATGGAAAGTGAAGGGGAGGACATGCTCTAGACCTCTGTATGAAGGAGAGCGAGCAGCACTGGGAACACACATGTTTTTGTTTGGGCACCTGTGCCCCGGCCTTAACCTGTCTAATAAGATTATGCAGAAAATCCATTGCAATTCTAGACGCTCACCCAAAAATGGGAGCAGTGTTCATCTGACAGTGTTTATCTGTACAGTAGTAATAGCATTTCATTTGAACACTTCCCTATTAAGGTCGAAAAGGGTTGTTTGGTGCTTCATATTAACAGAAAAAGACCACCAAATGAACCTAATAGTGGTAGTTTGAGTTAATTCAATTCATACCAGCTCAGTAATTTGGATACAGTAAATATATATTACTTTGAACTCTGCCTCATGCTGTTGACTTATATTGATGTTTTCCTCCTGGCCTTAAGCTTATCACAGATAGCCTATAGGTGTCACTAACTGTAACCGTCAATGATGCCACTACTCAAGCTCGACCACAGTTTTGTCTTTTCCAAATAGAAGCACAGGTTCTACCTTTAAAACAACACAAAACAAAGAAAAGAGCTCATACAAATGAACCATCAACCTCCTGTTAAGTGTCTGAAGGTTATCCAAACATTTTGGGGTGTTCTTGAAATGACACAGGGATGGAACTGGCGTGAGGGCAGTGGGAGTAGTCTTTTTTTTCAGAGCTTGTGTAGGATAAACAGCATAATGGACTGTTATACACGTTCACTTGGGCTGGGCTGTCATCAACATGTTGAGGCAGTGTGCGTGTCCCACATTGTTTAGACTGGCGAAACACTTTATTAGAGTCCAATGGGGCCAAATAAGTCCTTTTCCAAAGACTCATGGTTGCACTGTGTAATAGACTTTGGGTAAACTTTGCAGGCACCCCTGCTCTTTGAGGGACTACGTCCAGGCTAAACAGCTGCTTTCTAGTTGTTGTTTTAGTTTGGCCCTTTGTTTTGCATGGTATTTCATTAGATATCGGTCTATAGGGGAGCAAAATACCTCACATGCTTTCTTTGGGGGGATTTACGGAACAGATTGTGATTTTGATTTAAATGAAACAGGGGTGATTAATAAACTGCCACTTCATTTTTTCCACGTTAGATTGATAAGGCCCAGACTTGTTGCCTGACACGACAGTTAAGTAAACATAGGGGACCAGTCGATGTGTGTGGGTAACATCTGGAAAAGAGGACAGAAAAACACTGACTGAAGTTTTGTATTGTGGTGTGTTAAATCAAGCCTAATGACATAAGGCTGTATCCTACCCCCCGTTCTTCCAGAAGCGTTCCTTGATTATTCTGACGGAAACAGGGTGCTTTTCCCAGCTCACTATGATGTGTCCTTCACCCCTTTATCGTGGGAATTCCTTCTGGAGGCCTGAGCCCTGCCATGGATACCATCCCTGGGGGAGGGGGGACGGAAGGAAGGAGGAAAGGGCCAAACACACGTCCCCCTTCCTCTCTACCTGCCCGCCGACCTGCCTGCTGCACCCACACACCTGCCTCCCTATCCCCATGGTATATATCTCGACGGTCCGGATGAGGAATGCATTGACTTTAGTTACTGGTCAGTTGTTAGATCATTCTCTGCTGTCCACCCCATTGCGCTCCCCCACCCCCATGCAGGCTGGCCTGTAGAAGCACCCCCCCCACACACACACACACACACACACACACACACTCCTTCTCATTGCTCAAAACTGTGGACCACTATGGAAACGCCGTGTGGGGGCTTTATGTTAATCACGTGACATGGTGAAACAACTCAAAAGATGAGAGGAAAAGAGAGAGCTGAGAGAGTGAAAGAGTCTGACGGCCGGGTCAGAATATTAAACGAGGAGGAGCAGATGAGTGGGAAGTAAAGGAGATGGAGGGAGGGAATAGGGAAAGAAGGCACGAGCACGACGGTCTGGATCAAAGAGTCTGGATGGCTCAGGGGCCGGGCTGCTTACAAGGAGATGTGCTCGTGTGTACGTTAAAGAAAAGGAAAACATGCATGCTGAAGGCTTTTTGAACACCCTGAATGAGGAGGAGAGTGGGAGCGAGAGTGGGACAAAACAGGACAGGGATTCAGGTTGTACGACGTGCTTGTTTTGACTGGCGCACGCCCATGTCACATGCTTGTTCCGTGCACATGCACTCACATTTTCTTTACATCATTTAATTTGAATGAATTCAACAGGCGATGCTCTGGCTGTCTACAGTTCTTTGAAACATACGGACAATTCAAAAGATATGTGGGTGAACTTCCTTTCTCGATCTATCATCTTCACACACACACACACACACACACACACACACACACACACACACACACACACACACACCAAAGGGCCAGATGGGGGACTCCAGAGGTCCGATTACTGTGTTTTCTATGGGAATATTGTCGCTTTTCGTTTTAAGTGTGTTGGTGTGTGTTTTAGGGTTGTCGCAGTAAAACTGCAACGAAGTGGTTTAATGAGGTTGATCACAAAACTAGAGTAAAAGAAACCGCCACATCCCCGTGTTGTGATTTCTCCATTTAGAAGCTAGTGTCGGCTCAAGACCGGGAAGAGGACGGACACACGTGTGTTCTATGGGACTATTGTCCCTTTAACGTTTATGGGTGACTTTAATTGAGAGTGGGTGTGTGTTTTAGGGATGTCACAGTAAAACCGCAGCAAAGAGGTTTAATAAGGTTGGTCACCGAGCTAGATTGAAAAGCTGCCAAAACCCTGTGTGGTCTTCTGTTTTGTTTTCATTTAGAGACCATAAGCATGGCGGCACCAAACGGACCGTTTCAGTCCACACCCACTATATTGGGTTAACGTTTCTTTAATAGTTAATAGTTGACAAAACCTATGTTGATTATCCAACCTGGTGGTTAGGGGGAGTGCTATTACCAGAACATGTGCCCTACCAATATGGAACCAAACTGCATGGAAGTCACTTCATACTGCATGAAACTCACATCATACTGCATTATACTCACATCATACTGCATTGAACTCACATCATACTACATTGCTCTCACATCATACTGCATGGCACCAAAGCACATGGAGGCTTCTGCTGTCTGCCACCACGGCCTACCTCCCGTTCTAGGGTCCCATGCCAGGAATCAGAAGCTTCCATTCCCCCTCTGTCTATGTGAGCAAACAAGAGAGAGTCACTGGGATTGACTGAATGCAAGTCAAAGGGATTTCTTTTTTACTTATAACACTGGCAAAAGGAAAACAAGCTATCAGAGGGACCTTACCCTGCTGGAATGTCTCTAATAAAGGCTAGCTGCACTGTTAGCCTACGCCTGCATCAACATCCCTCTCTGGGTTCCTTTTTTTTTTGTTTATTTCCCTAAAAGTCTGAAAAGGTGAAACTGTGTCGGTCAATAAGTGTTCTCCTTTGTCACTTCATTGATTTTCCAAGCTGAGAACTGAGAGCAGTCTGTCTGAAGGAGGGGCAACCTCTAACCCTAACCCTAACCCTCACCCATACAGTGGGCTCCTCATAGTCCACTCTGTCTGGTAGTAAAGCTAACCCCAGGCGCTGGGGAGAGAGACTACACGTTGCTATACAGAACACGTCTGGTAGTAATGCTAACCGAAGGCAGGAGAGACTACACGTTGCTATACACAACACGTCTGGTGTCACGTTGCCATACACAACACGTTTGCTATACACAACACGTCTGGTGTCACGTTGCCATACACAACACGTCTGCTATACAGAACACGTCTGGTGTCACTCCTCAACATAGTTTTTGTTCCGGACAGGCTCATGTTCATTTCTTTTTCTTTCTGCCTCGCTGCGAGTGTTTGGACCTGTTTGTGTCCGTGTGTGTGTGTGTGTGTGTGTGTGTGTGTGTGTGTGTGTGTGTATTTGTAGATGTTTGTGTCACGTGTAAATGAGTGTGTTAGGGAACCCATGGGGGTTGGGTGCTGTTCCCAGGAGTGGGGGCTGTGTACACACACTGACCCTGGCCTGCAGGCTGTGCTTTGGGGCAAGCCAACCTCTCTCAACCCAGTTTACTTTATGGAGACACAGTACACGGAAAGCCCTAGTGCGTTCTCGCCATTACTATTTGCTAGCAATTAAAACTAGCAACATCTCAAACACGAGGGGGGGGGGGGGTTGTGTGTGCGTCTCTTGTGAAAGTATTCCCCTAACAACCCTCAACCCCTTCACCCGCCTTTAATCCCCACCCACCGTCCCCGTCAAGCCCATCTCACCAGGCGACCCCCTTACTTTCCCCACTTCACCCCAGGACCACGCTGAACCCTAATGATCGGAAACAATTATGGCCCAACAAAAGGAGCGCTTCACTATATTGTTTTGAGAGCGTTATTTACATAGTATTTGGGGGTAAACAATGGAGCCAAAGTATGAGCGTGAATGAGACAGGCCTTGTTCAGTAGACCTTTGTTTGTCTGGATTTATGACAGGGCGGGCTAGACGTAGTCCAGCGCTACTAATGTAATACACAACCAATTCAGTAGGAAAGTAAAAACGCAGACCCCATCCCCACTTCATCAGCCCAACCTATAAAGTACATCAACACTTTCAAACAAGCAGGCGTAGGGTATTGTACTATTCCATCTTACAATAAGGATAGGCATAAAGTAAGTGGCAAAAATAGTATTTAAGATACTCTAGAAGTGACTATTTTGTCATTTTTGGGGTAACATGGGGTGCCCCTCCCTGTTGCAATGGGGAGGGTCTGAAGCATGAGAGAGAACACTAGAGGGTCTGTTTTTGGGGGTCCCATTCTAGCTCAGTGAAAATTCAAAAGCGAGACTAAATAGAGTCTGAGATTGAGACGTTCTGCACACCCTGCCGGTTGTTTGTGTGTGTATGTGTGTGTGTGTGTGTGTGTGTGTGTGTGTGTGTGTGTGTGTGTTCCTATGAGTGGTTTGTCTTTAGATTTTTGGGGGATGGAGGCGAGGGATTGAACACAGTGTGCCAAGTGTTTCAGAACAAATAAACTGCCACTAGGTTACTGTTAACGTAAATAGATGTTCAACAAATGAAGGAGCTATATCTCTACATTCATCTGAAAGGACAAATTGCCTTTACTGGACAAATCCAGGGGGTACATGACTATTATTTGAAATTGCAACAAATGTTACTTGATTTTATCTGTGTATTTGGAAACTCTGAAGTGGCTGTGGTTCTCTTCTGACTTCTTGGTTTTTTAGCGTTTCGTTTCCAAACACTGTGAGATCATGTGGCGAATCTTAAAGATAATAATTATATCTGACAGTGAGAATATGGAAAAAGCCCCATGATTCTCTCCTTTTATGGAGAATAATAGCCATGAATAACTCCTGCTTCCCGAAAGCCAGAAATAGTACGTCACCTAAGCACAATTCCTGAGTTATTGCGTCCTGTTTGGGAAAATGTATTTTGTAGGTAGACACTCAGACAGCTACGGTACTAGGGTTTTGTTTTATGAATAGCTGAGCATCTTACAGTCTATGGAGCAGACGGTTTACAGACAGGATCTGTCTTGACAGTGATTTCTATCATGCAGTCCACATATTTGCATCGACACACACGCTGCCCCTTTCTCAAGTATTTGGACAGTGACACATTTTTTTAAGTGAAACAATGACTATGACATTTTTGTCAAGCAATATGGGTTTCTATCAGAAAGGTTTGCAGCACAGTTTCAAGCGCAACCTTTAAAGTCTATTGAAATTATTTGAAATGTTCTGGCAGGGCAGAATCCACCATCAAAACTTTTCCACATTAAGTAGTGGGCCAAGCAACATCTCCATGGGGACCCTGAGAGACAGATCAGTAACTAAAAGAACTTAGACCAAAAAATGAATAATAATTATGAAAACCTTTACTGGGGCAAAATGGATGGTAACACCCTGAAATCAAATGTGACAGTCTCCACTTCTAACCTCATGGCCATTGTTTCCAATCCAAAGAGATGGAGTACAGAACCCAAACAACAACACAAATGTGTTGGCGGTCCAAACACGAATGGCGTTGGCACTGTAGATGATCCCCTCCCTCTCAGGACGCACAGATACAGACAGATACACCCCTCACGCCAAGACAGTCTCAACAAAGCCGGGTCCCGTCGGTGCACGACGGTCCAGACAGGTCCTTGGCACAGCGGAGCTCTAATCCTCTGTAAGGTTGGCAGGCAGGCTCCTCTTTACCCCTGCTGAGCCCCCTTGCCAAAAGAGCGGGCCCCTGACACAACTCGCCTCATTGTTTCAGGCTAACTAGATTAGGCTAATAACATCATGTGGTGGTGGGGAGACAGAATGTAGTGGCCGGTCTGTGTTGTTGTTGCCATGTGGTTTGGAGAGATACCGTTTGTATACATGGTCCCCAGCGTCCCCCAGCAGAGCTTTGACGGGTGTTTGAGGTAGGCAGCCCCCCCTGAGGGGGATGAGAGTCAGTGTCTGCCTACACACGTGGGACTGGAGGTTTGATGACATCTTGTATAATGACTGTATCAGGTCAGCTTTAGTGGCTGTCTTCTTCAATGCAAAGGAGAATCAGTAATTTTACATACGGTCTTGTATTTTCTTAATTAGGCACCACACTCTGGATGATGTGAGGATTGCGTTTGGAATTGAAAAGTAATTCAAAAAAATTGAATGTATTTTTTATTATTTACAGAACAAATTCACAAAAAATTATCACCAAATAAAAATAATAACAATAACATGGATGTGATGTGTTTGTACATGAGAGTTTGTGCACTATTGGGAGTATATGGAAACCCAAAGTGAAAAGGAATAAAGAGCCTGCTGTGTGAATCAGTTGGTCTTTAATGGCAGCATTAGCTCAGACAGTTCTGACATGCAACATTTAATGACTGGCAGGGGGAAGGGTGAGTGCAATGGTCCTTAGTTCTTGAGGTGTGGTAATAGGGTGTAATAGGGCTTGTACTGTTTTGGTAAATCTGTGTAGCAGTCAGACAAGTGACCCCTCTCCCGCCTACAGATGTAAAGAATCTCAGTGTGTCGTCCTCTAGCTGTGCCCGCTGCCTAGCCGAGACCCACAGGAAGTGACCTCATGTAGACCACATGGCTGGCCAATGCTCTGCCTGTTCTCGCTCCTTTTTATTTTCATTTTCTTTCATACTAATAGTGTTGTATATGCGTGCACCTTTACATCAACACATTTCTGAAGCGACTAATGGTTCCACAATGACCCGAACCAGAACTAGAAGGTCCATCACGACTACGATGCCGTCTACAGCATTATTAGTTCATACAAGCACAACGCTCACTGTGTTCCCTGAGACAGGTTCAACAAGGTGACCAACTTCAAGAAAAAGAGAGAACCTATTTCTGCCCGAAACGGTGATCAACTAGTTTGTGACTGAGTCTTAGAGGCTGGAAACAAACAAAAAAAAGGTTCCATTTTGACTGCACCAAGATCCTGGCAGGTCAACTCGATACTTTTATTAGAATAGATATCGGGACCCTCATTTATAAAACTGTGAAGAGGGTTCACGTCAGGCACAAAGTGCTTTTGCTCCAAAATATTCAGATTTATATCACAGTGTTCGAATCTGCATGCATGTCCCACTGCAGTTTCCCTTCATAAATCACAATCGACTCGAAATTTGGTTTACGTGAGTGAGCGTCTTGTCCCAATCCCAGCAGAAAGACAAAAAAAAAAAGACATTTCACCCAGTGTGAAATGGAATTTATTGTAGGTGAGGTTCAAGCATGAACAAATCTATTGTTTGGTGGACACAGTGTGGGCGATTGCAGTAACAGCTGTGGCAATTAACCTGATTGTCAGGGAAAATGACTGGGCCATTATCACATTGACAGTCTCTCATTTCTCCAGCTAATGAGCATGGGTCAAACTGTCCGTAGAGGACCCCCACATTCTCCCGTCAAGTTTGTTTTTTAAAAATCCAGTTTGCTTAGAAAGCCTTCTTGCGTGCCTACGCAACGTTTGTAAAAGAGGTCTCTGGTGTGCAGGAAAATTGATGGTCACAGTCATTTAGATATCACTAGGTCTTTGTACATGGTCTGGACTGTCGCTCTTTATCGTTAGGTTTGTTTTTGATTATGCTGATGTCACTCAACGGCCTGTGACATAGTGCCTATGTTCCTCTGAGTCTCTCTGGCGCGTAGTGTTATTTTAGCTGGATGATCCTGCAGTGTAATTGACAGTGTGATCACCAAAGTACGATCGAAAGCAAGAGCTGCAGCCCCAATGGAGGCCAGCTGAGAAAATAAGCCAGAGCAGTGATGTCACAAAGCTGGTCCCAGCGGTCCTTCCTGTAGGAGTGGAGCGGACCACAGAGATGGGAACGTTAGTCAGGTCTGCAGGAGCGACGCCACGGGACACTGGTCCTTTGACTCTGACTGTTCTGTTACCCCAGCTCCCTTTGCAAATAAGACCTTTAGAAGGCAGACAGGAAGAGGAGTGGGGGGGGGGCAGTCTGGAGGTGACTGAAGGAGAGGAGGAAAAATACCGCACAGACAGAGAGCCTTTTTGGAGGGGACAATTGCGGACGCTTTCGGATAAGAGTCGTCTCCGAGGGCTTGCATAACACGTGCCGCACCGAGACACGGCAAGGGGGGCGTGGGGGGTTGGGTGATAGGGAAAGAGGAAGGATGAGATGAGGTTACGGGAGTTCTCTTTTTTCAGCTTTGTCCTGTTTTCTCTTCAGGAAGAGCGTGTATGTTTCCGGGGGGTTATTTGGAGCACTTACAAGCCGCAGCAAGTTCTCTGTAACAAAGTGATGTGCAGTGTCATGGCTAACTCTCTGTTATCCCAAAGTGATGTGCAGTGTCATGGCTAACTCTCTGTTACCCCAAAGTGATGTGCAGTGTAATGGTTAACTCTTCTTCCCCTCTATGTGTTACCCCAAAGTGATGTGCAGTGTCATGGTTAACTCTTCTTCCCCTCTATGTGTTACCCCAAAGTGATGTGCAGTGTCATGGTTAACTCTCCGTCCCCTCTATGTGTAACCCCAAAGTGATGTGCAGTGTCATGGTTAACTCGTCTTCCCCTCTATGTGTCCCACAGCCTGAGGAGTTTGAGGCCGTCCACTCCCACACTTTCCGAGCCAAGACGTTCCGGAAGGCCAAGCACTGCGGCGTGTGCAAGCAGACCGTCAGCCAGGAGGGGCTCATCTGCCGAGGTAAAGTGTCAGCCTGATCTAGGATCAGATCCAAGGTCTGGTGGCTTCTCCCACCCTATTACTAATTCAAAACCTTTATGTGCCGAGGTCAGTCAAAGACTGGGCCAGGGTCTGTTGTCTTCTCCACCTTATTACTAATTCAGAGCCCTCAGAGGAGGAGGCAGACATCTGACCCGGCGTCTGTGGTCCCAGCCAGGGGTCGTCTAGGGTCACTCAGGGTCCGACGTGGTCACCAAGGGGATTAGAGTGATGATGGCAAGAGGTCAATGTACCTCGAGGGGAGGTTAAGGGTTAAAGGTTCAATTGGGTCAACAAGGTATCCTAAAGAGGCCATGCGTGTAATTAATTAGCTGGCTTAGATCACTGGTGTCCAATGAGAAAGAGTTAGAAGCATCACTGTGTTGTGAAGGCGAGCTGGAAGCCAAGCAGGAGAGATAGCACTCTATGGTAGAGGGTTTCAAAACAAAAGGTGTCCCTGAGTGTGCACCTTGTAATGGTTTGAGCTGGGCGAGGACCGTCCGTGGCAGAGCACGTGAAGCAGTACACGTTTAAAGGAATATTATCAGATCGAAGCTCCATGGAAAATACCAAATGTCTGAACTCGTATTTTCACATCGAAGCGACATTTTGTATCTGGTTAATCCAGGGCGGAATGATTTGGCCTGCCACTTCCTACTCCAAGCACAGGATGGGTACATCACACACACACCAACGAGGAAAAACAAAGGTGCATCCTCTGTTCCAGTCTCCACATGGAGGCCTGCTGTTTTGTTAGGCCCGCTCAGCGTCGTTTGGCGGGCAACAATTTGAACATTATTATTCTTTTGTGAAGTTGGGCAGAAAGTACTTCATTTTTTATAGTTGCCTTTTGCGCTTTGTGTGCGCTGGTGTTTTGTGTGTGTGTGTTGCACGCCCCAGCCAGCCAGCTAGTCAGCTCTGCTCCGTGTTGAGCGGATTTAGGAGGTTAGCCAGCGAACTGTCAGAGGAGTACATGGGGAACAATAGAGCTTCCCAGGACACCCCTGCTCTCTGCAGAGACACACACACACACACACACACATACAAACACACACACACACACACACACACACACACACACACACACACACACACACACACACACACACACAAACCCACACAAAAACAAAATACAATCACTCGCCATGCAAACACACATTCTATATACACATACACAAATACAAACACACATGAAGACACACAAGCAGACACACTCATTGTACAACACATTCAAACAGGCCCACACACACACACACACACATTCACACATTTGAATAAGAAAATATGTGTTCTTAGACATCTACTGAGAAATACTCTTTGTCTAATGTACAGCTACTCAGTGCCATCTATCATTGTAATACTTATGGTTAGCGTTGTGACCAGCGGTGTGAGCTGGCCTGGAAGCAGCCCTCTCTGTTTACAAACATCCTCCAGTCACGTGGTGCACCGCCGCGATGACAACACCCACTTCCTCTCCCCTCGTCCTCTGTTGCCTGGATACGTGCTTAGGTACCATGACAATAGTCTGCTGACGCAGGTTACAATGTGTTTTCCAGTAAAGGGCTGGGCTGGCAGTGTATTTTGGGATGTCTGACCATAAGAACACCTTCTTGACTGGGTGGAATAATAGGGCCAAAGACTGGAAGCTCTGCTAAAAGAGAATTGGCAGTACCTCATAATGCCACACTGACTGTATGTAAACTGTATGTCAGGGTGTGCAACAGTAAGGCAAATATGGATGCATAGAGTTCTTATGGTGAGTCTAAAAAAGTAAATACACTTGTAAGAAGTCGCAGAGATGAGTGAGTGTGTCTGTCACTTCATATATAGTATTTGTCCTTAGTGTTGCACTCATTCATTTGGAATGCAGCAAATCACAGTGTAAGCAAAGATTAGCATCCACACACACACACACACACGAGAGAGACACACCCCCATACCACTGCTGCATTAGCCGTTCAATGCCATGTATTGATTTGTGTGGAGATCATATTAGCTTGTCTAAACATTACTCGTTGCTGTATAAAAATAGTCTGATCTGGGGTTTCATCCGTCTCACTGGATAAGGTTTTGCCTTAGTCAGTAAGGAATTCACGTTCGTGGATTGTCTGTTTATAGAAGGACAAGGAGTTGTTTGTCTAGGGATGATGGATTGGTGCTGTCTTTCAAGCTAACATTGTTGCCTTAATCAGGTCAGCATCCAGACGCTAATTATACATGGCGTCTAGAGGATCATTGTGGGATCTTATCTTTTTACTGTTTAGTAGAGAAATACATAATATTTCAGGAGGGAGGGGTCTGCCTAATCCTTTGTTTTGGATGTGGTAAATTGCACCCAGAGCATGCTCTCTCTCTCGCTGTCTCTCTCTGTGTATATATATATTTATATATTTGTAATTTCACACACACACACACACACACACACACACACACACACATACGCACACACACACGCTCACACACACACACACACACACAGAAATAATCATGAATACTGAATTAAAGCAGCTTTTTTGTGAAACTGTTTACTGCTAGATGATATGCGCATCACAGCTCCTTAATTCCATCATAATTCAAAATAAACTGTAAACAAGTTATTCCAACGAAGAACTGAGAATGTTTTTTTAAAAGGAAATGTGTCTGTCAATTGAGTTACGATGGATAACTGTTATTTTGCTGCCATCTGCTGGACAGCATTCAACCATTTTTTTAAAAGAAGGATCCTGTTATTATTATTATCACTACTACCAATTTTCTCAAATGAATTGAACATCTCCCACGTATTTGATGGGATGGAGCCCCACTGTTTGTGATGGATCGCTCTGTGTGACTCCACACAGTGCCCTCTTAACAGCAGCCTTAAAGCTCATCAGCTCACACCCTGAGGTTTCCCTATAGCCCGTAAAGTAAGAGGTGACCGGAGAAGGAGACATGTCACACCTTCGTTGACTCGGCCTAAACACTCTATCTCGCTGCCTGTTCAGTCTAGTCCCATATTTAATAAAGCTTTGATCGCTTTGATTTCACATTCTGTGGATCTCTGATCTGTATTGGAAACAGTGGTCCAACAGGCGCGCAACTTCTTACAATACCAGGTCAACTTTGTTGTACCTGTTGTTTACACAGGCTGTTGTGTAACGTTGCTGTTTCCACCATTTACTGGGGATATTTTGACATAATTATGTGTGTACTAAGAAGTCTATTTAAGGAACTGGTGGTGTATCCTTAGGAAGGAGACTTACCAGCAGAGGGCAGCATACTCACTCAGGAGCCAGACCGCTATCCTCTCTATCCAATCTAGCTCCCTACTTTCACTGAACGTTAGTATGCATATATGTATGTATGTAAGTCTGTGTGTGTGTGTGTGTGTGTGTGTGTGTGTGTGTGTGTGTGTAGGTGGGTAGGTAATAGGTATATTGTAGGTAGGTATGATGTTTTTTTTTTACTACAATTACAGTAAGTTGGACAAAAGACGTGTTAGATTCACAGTTGATGTAACTTGGAGAACGTTGACGATTGCGGCACAATGTGTTGCATAGATTAGAAATATGAACATATGATCACACTGTTTTTCCCTGTGATGGAGTTCCACACGGTCTCCCAAACAGCTGACTGCTGCCAAGGAGGCTCCGCTTTGTTGAACCAGCTTATGATTGGTTATGATCATGGCCGCTGGAATACTGTAATTGAATAAAAGGAAACAGCTGTTTCAACAAATTAGCTTTGACTGCACCAGGACTTCCTGGAATGCTACAAACAAATAGATACACAAGTCCCAAGGAAAATAAATCGCGCTACCAAGGCCGTCGAGAAATGAGGGGAGTTCCATTTCCAACCCACCACTCTCGTCCACATGTTTGGAGAAGATATCCCGCTCAGGACGTTACCCAGTTCCACCCAGCAACGCTGTACGGAAACCCCGCTCCCAGTCATCACCTAACGACTGAGTCAGGCTGAGAAACAAAGACAGAAAGCAGATTCTGCCAGCGTGGGTGAGCTGGCTAAAAGGCGTTTGCTGGGCTAGGGTGCGGTGTGGTGGGTCATGAAAACAGGGGAGGACAGGGACCGTCAGTCACGCTGCGTTGACCTGTGAGGTGGAAGGGTGCCAGTGGTTCCTGTTTGCTAGCAGGCTAGTCCCTGTGGCCCCTGTGTGGTTCCTGGGCATGTTAGCGTGAGGTGTAAGGGTGCCAGTGGTTCCTGTGTGCCAGCCAGGCTAGTCCCTGTGGCCCCTGTGTGGCTGCATGCTAGCATCCCAAACACAGGGATGTAAACCTCCCCAGCTGTCTGGCTGAGGGGCGGAGGTTCACAGGGCCTGGCACTGCGTTTCGGAGGGGGTGACGCCACACTCCTCGGGGGCAGGAGAAGCTCTGCAGAGCCTCTCTAATTGGAACTCTCCCTCACCTACACACACACAGACACACAGACACACACACACACACACACACACACACACACACACACATTCAGCAGAGCGTGGGCAGCCGTGCCTAGTTTAGACACAATGGGGAGAATAAACATGTTTTGTATCCTCAGGACTGTGTTTGTTTCTGATGCAGCAGAGTCCTGTTTATGGCTAAGTCAGTGTGATGACAAGCGTAATGGATCTCTTCCTGCTTTGCTGGACAGGACTGCTGACTCTGTTGTGTGTTTGAAACGTCAGCGTGCGCTGGGCGTGCGGTGTCTCCACGTGAAGGAGCGCGTGAGAGAGTTGGAGGGAGGAAGCAGGCCAGACCCTGCTCCCTGATTGTGTTCTGTGAGCTGCGGGGCCCTGCCCAGCCCTCTGGGAGCCCCGACTCATTACTCTGAGGGAGAGGGAGGGAGGGAGAGAGCCCCAGCCCTTCTCCCTCTCTCCATCCATCCCTCCCTTCCTCTCTCCCTCCTCTCCGGGCTGCTGAGAGCATTCCACAGTCCCTCGGTCATACAGCAAGCAGCGCTGCATGCTCCACACATGATCTCCTCACACCGACTCCTAGACATCGTCTCTGCTCCCACGGTGTTTCTTCCTCTCTTCCTGGTGTCCTCCGCTTTGTCACACACGCTCCTCTTCTCTCGTCTCTCCTTTTCTTCTCTCTCCCTGTCTCTGTTTTCTGGTGGGTCGCCTACCTGCTCTCTCTCCTCTCCTCTCCTCTCCTCTCCTTCCTTCCTCGTGTGGGTGTCTGGTGTGTTTACGCTGCTGGGCCCTGACTTCCTAACAAGGTAAAGCCTAACCCAGAGGGCGTTGAGCTAGCTCGCTGCTTTCACACCCAATATGGAAGTCCTTCTGCCTCCACCAGCCAGCGAGCCCCCGGGGGAGGGAGGGGGCTTCCTGGTGACTGGCCGCTGGAAACGGGGGCTGGACACTGTCTCTCTCTGGAGCGTGTGATGGGATGGGGGGGGATAGAATGGGGGGGGGGGGGGGTCTTTGGCTT
>JAVQIZ010171361.1:0-10106 GCA_036023535.2 Galaxias brevipinnis | reverse complement strand
CTGGTATTGGCTACAAATTGCACGGACATACACAGACTCAGAGCAGGAAAAATGAACATCAAATAAGAAAGATGCAAGAAGGCAAGAGGAATTTGTATTAAGTGAATCGTTAAAAAGTAAAACAATCAATGCCTTGACACGGCAACGTATAGGTGGGCTTCCCTGTAGCACATATTATCAAATACAACTGAAAATTGAGCTTCCTTTCCAAATGGGCTGCCTCAATTGAATAGTATGAGGTAGCCCATTTTGACAGGGAGAAATGACTGCTCATGCGCTACCCTGTTTTGAACTAAATGCATACTTTTTGAACACATAAAAGCATTGTCGGTGAAAGCCTGAACTTGTTGAAAATAAAACCAAAAGGTAGGGTAGTACTTTATCGTCATGTGTCCACCATTATATTATGATGAAGAGGCACTACCGATCTAGCGGCAATAAGCCCCCTTGTCAACAAACAGTGTTTGTACCGCAGTCCGCTTGTGCTAAAGGGGTAGATTCTGGGTGCTAAGGCGGTCAGTTGAATAACTGCGATGTATCACATCGCATTTGCGCAGGGAAATGCATTTCTAGTTTTTATTATTATAATTTCTTCCGTATGTTTTTTCTACGGACTGTACCTCAATAATCGTACATGCTACACATACGGTTCATACATCAAATCATGCGTCCTGGTCCGTAGGAGTGTGCTTTTTATACTGTGACGTCATAAACTATAACATATTAATATCATATTTAATGAACAGCTAAAAATGGCAATTTTTTACTCTTTTTCACCCTTTTTCGATCGTAATCACATATCTCAGCAACTATATATGCCACATATATGGTTCATATATTAAAATGTGCGTCTTGGTACGCAGATTTATGCTTTTTCTCAATTTCTCATCTATAATTTATATATTTTTAATTATTATTAATTAACATGCTTTTTAGTGGTCTGAGCTTAAACGCATCTCCTTCTACAAATTTTATGTTACATATATGGTTCTACTATCAAAATGTTCAGATTATCATGGTGCATTGGAATCTTATTCAGATTTTTTATATAATTAATACTTTTATAATTATGCAAATATGCAAACTAGCCACATTTGCATATACCACTTAAACTGGATTATCTCACTGAGTTTTCATGCAAGACACACGGTTATTACATCAAAATGCTCATCTTGACATGCTGGATTATACAATATCAACATTTGCAGAAAATATGTCATGTATGAGGTACAATCAGAAATGCTTAACGGAGCATCTTTGTCAGCTTTTATGTTACAAACACCATTCCAACTGCATATCGCTCAGCTTGGCCAGCTTAGTCAACTTACGAAATACCATATTGATATTCATAAATATCAAGTTTTTACAGTTGTAATGCCTCTCCCATAGACTGGCAGTCAAGTTGTAGCTCGGTGACCATTTATAGCACAGATACGATTGACAGTCATTGAGCTACATTGTGTGTGTTTGCGTTTGTACACACACACACATCATATATTTTATTATATTATAATACTTTTCATAAATTTTTATATATTAATATTATATATATATTATATATTTTTATGAGGTTTAAAATACGTTTTAGTATATAATGGGCTTCCTTGACTTCCAGTCTATTTGCATACAGTTTCATACAGTTACATACTGGATATAAGGTTCCATTAAACATACAGAATACACATGTTTTATTGTTTTAAGTAGTTTACATTCATACTGTAATAAATGTAACATCATAAGTGAATCTTTATATCATTACAGCACTTGCGTTGTGGGCACACTACATTTTCTTCAGAAATTGTCATACCATCTAGTTTAACTTGTTTTGAGTGTTGACAATTAACCATTTAATAAACGCCTTTTCAACTGGACAATACAGTAAAAGTATTTGCTGCTAAACCATGAGAACTATACAACCAAAAACACTTAGTCATGCAAACAAATCAAGTTTCCACCTAAAGTTTAAGAACAAAGAACCATGTGAAAGCAGTTTCAATAAAAAAAATTTAATAAAAATCAATATATGTAACATCAGCACCCTTCCAAATAAAATTATAGACATACATTTTTAAGGGCAAACTAACAATCGAAAGTGGAAACACTTTACAAATGTTCCATCTTGGTTGTTTTTTATCAAACCCACCCCCACCAGACCTCACTAGAGCCTGTTTGTAATGGTCTGCCAGTAGCTCTGGAGTTGGACCTCATGACAGCCTCTGAAATAAATGGGGATACCAAAATCGATTATGTTACACCATATCATTATGCTCTGACTGTACAACCACTCATTGAATATACAGTATATCATGCAATGAAAACAGTCTTGCAGCATGTACTTCTAGCATGGTAACGCACCGCACAACAACAAGCTAGAAGAATGCTAACACGAGCTACCGTTTAGTTAAGCCAAACCAGTCCGCAAGGTTAGCAACATTAAATAAAACAAATGGTGCCAATTCCTGTTTTGCTTTATGGAAATACATCAGTATAAGTACTTACAAAGTATGTGGTTGCAAAGCAGCATGCCATGAAACCTTCACGTGTCTCTCACATGTAAGGCAAGTCCCTGTTATGTTCTGATTCACGTCGCCGAACTTTCTTTGTCAAGCAGTACTGCGGCGCATGTCATCAGTCAGTGCAATATCTGAATAAGTACCGCTCTCCGATATCTTGTTTTACATTAAAAACTGCTCCAAATCCCATTACGTTGCCCTGGAAGCGTCTTGTTGGCAAAACACAGCCTTTAGCTGTACATTTCTTTCATGTAATATGTAACATTAAATGCGTTCAAATGATATCTTCGTGTTTACCACATTTCGCCGGAAAAAGCTTCAAAATAATGAATATTGTCTTTCTTTCAAGCTACAAATTACAATATCCCAGTGAGCATTTTTTGGTTGAAACTCCATATTTCTGACATTTTACATTAAGCATTAAATGTGTTCAAATTACATCTTCGTGTAGACCACATTTCGCCTACCAGTGCGCTATAAATTCAGCGAAAAACCTTCCAAATATTCAATATCGTCGTTCATATAAATATAAATAGCTAAATTATAAACAAATTTGTGTTTTATAACATGTTCATGTTGTAACCGCCGGTTGAAAAAAGGACGAAAGGAGGTCTGGAACGTCCAAACCCGATATCTACCAGTATTCAACCAGAAATCAATGTTCAAATTAGGTCTTGTGCTCACTGGGTAAAGAAATCCATTGAATGGATTTTTGTGGAGGCGGATAACGAAGTTAGACAGTATAAATTGGATTGGCTGAAACGCTGGCTATTCCGCCTCTTAGCACGCACCAGCCTGCCCTCAGATAACAAACTTTTTCTAAGAGCAACATTGAGACAACATTGAGACCCTAAGATAGATAGTTGGAGTGGTTGTTTTGATTTCGTCTCACTAGCATTTGCAATAAGAAATATATAGGCTAAGCCAAAAAGGCATTCAAGAAATCTTGTTACCCTCGTAATCTGTCAAGTATTTGCTTTAAAACAATCCTATTTTAAAGTAATCTGATTGATATGTGGCTGAGCAAGTTCCTTGCATTATCTTTATTTTTACATACGGTTCATGCTCTACATGTGAGACACAACTAGCCATCCAATTTGGGTTAAACCTTAAAGATCTCTTTGGATGGATAGGAAGGATTTCCAGATTAGTTTAGTAAAATTTGTGTGCATAATTCCACTGTCCCATGGATGGCGAGACAGCCAGAAGTGCACACAGGTTTCGGATTAGTGTTAAGCAGACATTTGCATTTGCAATGGGAACATTTGCGTTCAAAAGTTTGCCCAGACGTGATGGACATCTTGTTCAATGAATATCCAGTTTCAAATATCTGACATTGGAAATGATTGATGCATTACATTTTAAATAACATGTGAATTAACCCGAATTAACCCTAACCCGAGAGAAGACCATTATAGTAGTTCAGCCTACTGGTAATAAATGCACGAATACGTTTTTTTAAGTCTTGTTGGGACATGAGTCCTCTGAGTCTTACTATGTTTTTGTGGCGATAGCATGCTGATTTTATTACTTGTAATAAAATTCAAGGTGTGTTCTAACTTTCAAACTTCCCTCTAGCACTTAAGATAATTATTTCAGTTTATTTAGTTGTATTATTAATAATGCAACATTCACTCCTGTCACATTTCTTTACCCTGGACTCTCCTCACACCAGTGGTATTCTTTGATGCCAACAAATAGCTTATTCTGCTCAGTTGATTTGATGCATGCATGTTTTCTTCATTACTTTTGTTTTATCTGCAGGTACTGAGCAGTATAGTATATATGCAGGCTATGCTGAGAGTTACAAGTGGAAAGGCCCCCATAAGGACGAAACACCCAGGTTACCTACCTAATTATTTATACTACCTATGTATATTATTTTAGTGTTGTGTTATGAACAACTTTTGATAATAAACTAAATTTAATTTATGAATCTTGGGAATAAGGTCTTGAACATCTGCAAATCTTTTTTTATGCATTTACATTCTCTGCTTACTCTCTTACTTACCACTAGGGTTGTTAATGATTAATCGATGATTAATTATTCTTCATTAATAATTTATTCGATCAAGAGTTTAAAATAAAACAATGAAATTGGTCAGCTTGCGGTTGAAATTCACAGCACGTAATTAAATTATTGAGGCGTATGCGCAATGTTAACTTCAAACCGAAGAGGGTGAACTGCTCAACCATGAAACAAGCTAAACAAAGTTCAGTGTGGGAACATTCTACACACAGAAACAAAATTATTTGCCACCACTGGGATGCTGTTCTAACTCAACAAGTCCCTTGACGTTAACTATGCATAGGCTAAGAGCGACATCGGCCCTATCAGCAGATGGCTTTATTAGAAACTCAGGTGCTTTGGATTTCTAGAAATGCAATCAATTATTATTATTATTATTATTATTATTATTATTATTAATAATAATAATAATAATAATAATAATAATAATAATAATAATAATAATAATAATAATAATAATAATAATAAACAAGCTGTGCACACGACTCACCCCTGACTAAGCAAAAATGCTTATATTCTTAAATAAAATTGCATGTCTATGTATTCATGGGATATGATCTTTTTTCATTCCTAAAAGGAATAGCCTATATGTTTTAAATTGCTGCTGGCATAAGCATCAGCTCTATACGAGAGGCAATGTCTGTTAGTAATGTTGTACTCAACTGTAAGTGCAACAATAACATTGTCACAAATGTAAAGCTTTGAGGGACAAATCACTCGTAAATTCATACACTGTATGATTTTTTTTTTGTTAACACAATTATTCAATCATTGTTCATTAATGTTCTAATAATGAACGTATCTATCGATCGTGGGAATTCCTGAAAATTTGCAACCCTACTTACCACCTCTCTTCTGTCCTTTATTTAATTTCTTCTCATCTTTCTATTTAAGAGATAACTGGCAGAGAAGGTGTACGGAGATTGTGGCCGTGGATGCGCTTAAGTACCGAAATTTCCTGGAGCAGTTCCATCATGACAAGATGCTCAGAGAGCTAAATAAGGTCAGAGTCCGATCAGTAGGTCCATTCCTTTTGTCAGCAAGTGCTTGATCAGTGGTAAACTAGCTTACATTTCATAGGAATGTAGGAAAGCACGGTGGGGAAATACTTCATGGCTTGGTTTACCTTATTTCTCTGCTTAAACTGGTGTGCACAGCCAGTTTGTGACAAAAATGTTTTGATAAGTTTGGTTGTTCTTAATTAGGGCCCTATTGAATTGATAATTTTTTCAACTTTAAATTTCATTCTATCTTTTTCTATTTTCATGTCTATAATCGTAAAATGGAAAATTTTATTTGAAAATGAATTTTAAAAATGAAATTTGAAACAGTTTTGTTTAAAAAATAAACATTTATGAACATAAATATTGGTCAAGTATCCGTATTTAACAATTTGAAAAATTCAATGTCTGTATGATTCATTCCTGGAGAATATGTTTTGCTTATTACTGTGACTTCTGTTAGACATACATTTGTCTTCGTATAAGTATGTTCATATGTTTTCGTCTCAGGCATACTGTGGATTTTTCCGACCTAATAGCAAGAGCAAACATCTCCCTGCAATTGCCACGGGCAACTGGGGCTGTGGGGCATTTGGAGGAGATACTCGGCTCAAAGGTATGTGCACTGCCCAAAATATGTTATGCATAAACTGGAAATCAACTATGGATCTATGGTCGTCCCATCAATGTTTTGGTTTTTTGCCCGAAATCTGATTTTGATGTTGAGAATCAGTGCATTGTTAGTACATTGAGAATTGAATACAATATTTATATTAATCTCCTAGATAAAATATTTCCATTTCCCCATAAAAATTGCCTGGCCTCATCGCGTGTCTTTTTCCCAGGTGTGAAGTATTTAGGCTGCTCAGTTGTCCGTGTTACAAGTAAAGCAAGTGTTTTGCAAAAATCTATTGGAAGTATTAGGCGACATGGTATGTGTCAGGAACACGGTATATGCCGAAGTATACAATTTAATTTCTGTGGAGAGGAACACATGGAGAGTTAAAATTGATATTAAGTCAGTAGACCTTTTACCAAATAGCAACCTAATAGAACAACAAACCAAGGCAATTCATGACAACTGGCATTGATGGTGCATCTTTTGTAAAATAAACAAATGCACATTTTAATGGCCTAAATATAACCGATACAATCTATCCAATGTGGACCCTTTATCGTTCCTTTGACGTACCCATAAAATGTGTCGCGATTTAACCCTATACCTGTCCCTTAATTAAATTTTGTAATTAGAAATTATAAAAGTTCCAAAAAATGTCTATGAAGCATGTATTTTCGTGTTTACCCATTACAATTTGGATTGTGTAGGTACCTTTGCACCATAAACACACCAACCTGTCGGTCTGCCGGCCCAACCGAAACAGGTCTTTATAGGCTCACACCACATCAGGTTTTAAGAAATATTCTTTTTTTCTGTAATATAGTATGTATGTAACATGATAGAAACTGTTTAATGCTAGTAAAACAGTGGGTGTATGTGGTTGACTGTTTGTAACTTGTGCTGGAAGAGGATTCCTATTAAGATGTTCATCTCCTCTGCTTCAGGCTAGGAAAAGATGCAGTGCACTGATTTAAGTCCTAAGGATGGTACTAGCTTCAATGGGCATGCTTATTAACATGCATTGGCAGAGAAGCATTTTAGGTTTTAAAAAAGTTAGAAACAGCATTGAAGTAGGAAAATACAGTAAGTTATCTTCTGATGCTGCTATTACCTAAGCAGAGACTGTTAATATTGACATTATGATTACCACCTAGTTATTTTGTATATTGTCAGATTATTCGAATGCAGTCAATATCCATTCAGTTACATATTTCAGGAAGTCCTCGGATTTATTTTGTGAGCGCTAAAATAGATGAAGTGTCATTGACAAGGCAAAGCTATTCTGCGCAAATTATTTACGCTTACAAGACAAATTTCCATTGCTACTCATGGTTCTGTACCCAGAAGCCAAATGCCCTATCGCTAATGTCACTCCACTTCTGCTACAGTATGTAAACAATTACAGTTTTATGGTCTGGAAAGCAGTTTATAATTTCTTTTTCTCTTGCTGAATCCCTTCCACAATCACACACTTGTCAAAAAAATATGTATTTCCTGCCTTCCTTTCAGCTTAAATATTCACCCTGGATAATCATTCGTGATGTCTTTTTTCTCGGTTCTGTTTTTCTCTTCCTCCAATTTATTTTCTCTCCTTTCCCCCTTCTCTAGCTCTGATACAGTTGATGGCAGCAGCTGAGGCAGGGAGAGATGTGGCGTACTTCACCTTCAGAGACGCTCCGCTGATGCGTGACGTCCATGAAATGTGGACTTTTCTCACAGACAGAGATGTTACTGTTGGTAAGCAGAACAACCCCAACAGCTACAATGTAGTCATAACAGGAGCACAATCACACAGCAGTTAAGAAAATGCTGTGTCGCGTTTTTAAACTGTTTAAATCAACACAAACGCAACACGTTTTTGTTGGTCTGAGTATTTTAATTAATTAAAAAGTAACAGGTTCACAACATATAAGTGTTAATATCTATAGAGACATCTATAGAGAACAGGCAGACAAAAATAATGCACCCAGGGCTCAACACTAAGGTTTACAAGTGGTTGCCAGGCTGGGAAACCATGAATCATGTTTTAGTTGCCCAAATAGACAATGTGGTTGCCTTGCTATATTATCTGACTTATATGTATAATGAATGATTATGTTGCATTATTAGGCCTACATCTATTACACATTATCTAAATTAAATTGCTTAATTAATGTAATGTCATTTTGACACAGGTTTATCATTTAAACACATAACAATTTAACTGAGTTCAATTATGAAAACCTTACACAATTTAAACATTTTCTATTCAAGTTTTAAGTAGTGTGTCATAACTTGGGTAGACAACTGTTCTGTATTAGCGAGGACGTCCCGTACACAGCCACTATTATTGGGCTAAAATGGTTTGTCCCAGACGTATGGGACCTCACTTGTCTCATAAATTGACAGCTACTCGCTAGTCACTACTTCACTTTATAATGACCGGACGGCACTTACAGTCTGTTATAGAACTTGGTGTCCTGTATGTAGGCAATTTATTATGCTTTAAATTTATCAGCGCTGAGTCACTCAGGTTAGCTACATTATTACGTAATTACATTATTGCGACCGGCTTTTAGACGCTTTACTGTTGCGCGCAATCTCACAACAAATATAAAGCACATACAATGGCATTTCCCCCCAAAATTAATACGATACAAAACAATGTAATCTTTGCAAAAAGGGTAATAAGTTAAGTTGGCCTATACAGTTCTTTGCAAATGTAAACCAACACTTTAACTGTTACCAGTCAATATTACATAATAAAACAGGTATTTTTTACTACAATTTGTAGGCTGGCAATGGGCTATGGCTTATGCAATCAAATTTGCAACAAAACAGCGTGACGCATTGTTTAGCTTGTTTATTTCAGAACCTAATAATATATGCAAGGCTATGTAACATTTCTTGGACACAGCGTAGTCCAATTTGTTGGTAGCAATGATTTTGGTTGAGTTACGTAAACATTCGTAACTGCACTGAACTGAACTAGCTAACCTGACCGGAGATGTTTCTCGTGCAGTGCGATATTCTGAGATAATAGATGTTTTTAGTGTGTAGTATAATAATTTTGTGCAATATTACAATAATTTCATACATTTTAAAACTGTATAAAATACAACCCCTCTCGGGACGTGACCTTGAGCGACGGCTCTGATCAGTCATAAATAAATGTCTGAAAATGCGTTTCAAATACTTCAAATGTTGTGTTGCTACTACCCCCAAATTACATCCGTCGCTTGAGAGCTTTTACCTGTACATAGAAGAGGAAGGCCTCATGGAGAAGTGCTGGAAATTTCAAATCAATCGCTTCAGGGAAAATAGAGCTCCACCCCCTCAAAGCATGTGATGCATTTGCTGCTTAACCCTCTCTGACCGACGGACGCGCCGGCGCGTCCATCAGTCATCGTCTACCAAATCCTTCATAAAAAAAAAACTATTGGGTCTAGAGACGATTTAATTTTTTTGTTTTAAACTAGAGGCCTGTAGCTTTAATTGAAGACCATTTTCGTCGAGGTATGACGTTCACATAGTTTTCCACAGATCTACAAAGGTAGAGCACATTTTGCACGTCGCCTATCCATAGATTGCGTTGCCTCTCACTCTTTCAAGAAATCCAGGTTCATCGCATCTATATTGTTATTTTCGCGGGGTTATATGACGTCATCAGACAGTGTCGGTCATGTGATTTAAAGTTTCTACTGTTTACTTCGAAGAGTGACGACGAAGACCATTCGACATAGGCTACATGCTGTATATCAACAATGAAAATAGGCAAATCACTTTCCATTGGAATCATGCCATATTGGATCAGACAGTGGATAAGAGACACAACACAACTGTATTTTTTACTTTTACAAGCAAGTATGGCTAGAAGAAAGACTCGATAAGAAGCTAGTGAGAGGATATTTCAAAGCGACGAGAGAGCGGACAGCGCGTCTATTCCAGGCAGCAGCTTCAGCCTT
>JAVQIZ010171338.1:0-10084 GCA_036023535.2 Galaxias brevipinnis | reverse complement strand
GCATATCTAAAGACACGTACACAGGAAACTAAGACATGACTTAATGTTATGACTTAAAACACAAACTTCTAGCCTTCAGTGTCTCCAAAAGGCACATACTGTCTCTTTGGTGACCTGGTCTTTGCACTGACCGTCCCCTCACCCCTGAACCACATCCCAGGCTAGAACATCCGCTAGGATGCCCAAATTTGGCCAAAACAGGTGAGTTGCGAAGTTGAGCATATGAAGGGCATTGCTCATTCTAACTTTATGTTAGCAGGCCAATCAAACTTTGTAATAATGCAGGACCAATAACCTCAGCGAACAAAGAGAACAAGCGTCGTATATTATCACTTGTCGACCTCTTGTAAATGACAATGAACTAAAAGCTAAAAGCTTTATTAGCTACTGCTAATGACAGTGTTTATAGCTTCGACTTTCAGATGATGCTTTGCATAGTAACAAAAAAAACCCGCCCAGTCTGCTTTTTTCTAGTTGGAGGAGCCCATTTAAACTGTGTTTTTCTACAAAAAAAGCGTATTTTGGCTTATTCAGTGAACATGGCCCCTAAGGAAGCATTCATTTTTGTCTGTCTCTGTCACCGGATAACTGATGGCCACTGCTGTCAAGGTCAGCACATAGCCCCCTGACCAACTGGGAAAGCCAATATCTGCCTTGAACAACCAGGCGCTGTGATAAACATACAACCAGTTAACTTCCACTCTCTCAAACAGACACTTTCCTTTGCACAGGAGCCTTTTTGCTGTGTGAGCAAGCATGATGGTGTATTAACTTTCATAAATATAGTTCTAAATATTTAAGCAGGGTGCTTGTGTTTGTCTGGACCGAACATGAGCTGTATTAATAATTCATATTCTCTACGTCTCTCTCTCTCTCTCTCTCTCTCTTTCTTTCCTTCTTTCTGTGTCTCTCCCTCTTCCCCCTTCAGGAGAATATGTAGTGATGACTACATATTTCCATTTGAAAAGGAAAATTGGCTATTTTGTGATTCAAACCTACCTTCCGTGCATCATGACTGTCATCCTGTCTCAGGTCTCCTTCTGGCTAAACAGAGAGTCAGTTCCCGCTCGCACTGTGTTCGGTAAGTGTCTTTTTTTCCACCATCTCCCAACCTCGGAATGCACTTAACGAGTGGTTGAACTATTCCGACAATTTTGGGAACGCCAACAACAGAGCTCTTGTTTAAATTATTAAGCTACATCAAAACAAGTGTGCGGTGGCCACAGCTTATGCATTTGTGGAGCTGCTTTTGTTCATGATGTCAGTTGCATTCAGTAAATTGGAGTGCCAGGGGAGGGTATAAAAAGTTAATCTCCGGGAAGTTGTACTGTAGTTCACGCGACGCGGGGTGAAAGCGGCACGTGGGCCGTCTGGTAACTTGTGTTTGGCCCTGGACAGTGATGAATTTGGTTTTCAAACTGGGGCTTGGATCACCGGATTGACCCGTAATTACCTTGGCTACCGCAAAACCACCTAATTAATTACAGATTAGCGGGAGCAAACTTGGAAAGGAATTAAGTTGGAGAAAGTGAGGCTATCCACCCCAAGGGAGGAGTGATAAAGGGAAGTGTTGTGGCGGGGTCTCTTGCTGAGGATATTGGAGGTACTTTGCTGAAAGTTTAAGCCGGCCAAGTTTCAAGAGATTATTGCTTATTGAGCTCGTGCTAACTTTGGCAAGGTGTCTGGCTTTGTCAACACTTTATGGGAAAGGGTGGGGTGGTGATGTAGTCAGACCCATCAAGTGCCAAGTCCTGCAAGTTCAAGAAAAGGAGTTCTCACTTTAACTGGGATAGGATAGGATATATAAAACATGAGGCTTGCCAATTCCAGTTTCCTGGGCCGGGGGTGAGGGAGGGAGTCATCCTATTTAGGCTTAGGGGAAAATAACAGGGGAACATAAAGATAGCCCCCTATAGCAGTGACACAGTGAAGAATAATAATGAACACCACACAAAATGAGGCATTAATGTGAGGACTTCAACTCTAAACTTAAGGCCAAATGAAAATAAAGTATCTCTATATGTGCATAGTCATGACAGGATGTTCTACTTGGGTACACACCATACACCTTCAATATATCTGCATACATAATCAATATCTCCACTTTCGGTTATCTGTCATATAACACCAAATAAAACTGTCTGGTTGTGTGACTAATTGGAGAAATCAGACGCATAAGGAAGTACTCATCTCCCCACCTAGTGCCCATCATGTCAAACAACCAGCAAGCATATTTTAATCAGTGTAAAAAAAAAAGACACGCTATTTGACAGCGTTCTGGCTCTCACTCTCTCTCGCTCTCTCTTTTCTATTCCTTTCTCTTTCAGTCTGTTGCTCTCGATTCCTCTCTCTCTCTCTCTCTTTCTCCTTATCACTCTCTCTATCTTCCTTTCATTCTCTCTCCGTGGATGCTTCTTAGCTTCTTAAACTGTGATGAATGTTTCATGGCAACCTAAAGTGCATCCCCCAGAAGGCCCCTGTTTGTTAGATAATTAGTGTTTCCGAACAGGGCATCTAGTCAAGCACAAAGTATACTGTCGAAGGAGACAGACGAGGGTAAATATCATGCAAAGACACCAGGCAACTCCAAGCTAGCAGAATAGTCTGGATACTTCCGCATATTACTGTACAGGATGTTTTGTCTAATTTAACTTTGTGAACTTTAACCAACACACATCTTTATATGGGTCACGTTTATTCATGCTGCTATGTAGAAAGGTTGGGTGTTTTTTTTAAGTATTTTATTGCTGATGGATGGGGCTGTCTCCCAAGTTCTACACTTTTACTCGTTGGCAATTAAAGTCACTCGGTTGCAATGCTTGCAAATGGCTGTTTACGATCAGCTGAAAGGAAGTGAAAAGATCAAACTGGTTAAAGGAATCTTTGAAAATCATTACGATATTTTTGTCGCTGAGGCCTAGTGGCTTCTTTTCAAGGGCAAGGTGTACCATTGAAGTTACAGCCATATACATAAACTAAAGCCAATGGCAGTAGTTGGTCTCACAAGGCTGACTATAAGCTATTTGTGCACAGTGCACTCTGACTCTTTGGTCCATTAGTCACACAGTTTGTGTTTGGAAAAACGGCAGCGTCTAGAGTTCTATTGAAAAAAAACACATAAAAAAAGTTTGTATTGCTTCTGTGTATTTTAATCTTAACGTTGATACTTAATAATAAAAAAAGAGGAATGCCAAAAAATTACTTTTTTTTAAGGTATGTTTGTTCTAATCCTTTGTTATTCGCAGTCTCATTATTTCAAGGTGTGCAATCTTGTAAAGACTGTTAGGTCAACTGTTTCGCTAATGTGGCAGGCTCCTGTCCAGTGACATTTGTCAGTAAGTGACTACTCCTGTCATTGGTATATATGCATCCTATTTTGGCTGTTGAGTCGATCGAGTACTCATTATTACATATTAGATATCATAATGACTATTTTCATATCATTTTACCATACACTAGCGGTATACACTTTCAAAAAGTAACTACAAGTCAGATTGTAGACATAGAATAGCAAACCTAACACCATATGCATTCTACCACCTCAGGTTGCATACCTATAGATCGCTTTCCATGTTCTGGAAGATGTCTCAACTATACCACTTAAATTCCACTTCCACTTTCAACCATGACTGGTTTATCTAAAACTGTCTAAATATTTTGGAGTCATTGGCCTACTTGGTTCATACTAACAGCCGGCAATTCAGTGCCTAAATCTATTAGTAAGACGCTCCCAGAGCACAGTTTTGAAAGTTGATATTTAATTAATATTTTTCGTCCCCTGGCTTATTGCCGAGGAGAGACGATCTGCTTTGGCAGCCGTGTCCTGATAATTTGTGTGGAGGATCCCAATTCGTAATTTTCTCGTTCGCCCGAGTGTTTCGTGTGATTCATAACCCGTATAACACGGCGGACACAATAGTTTACAATCCCTGGTGACATTCCAGTTAGCCCCCATATTGATGTCCTTTTAATTGCCTAATGGAACCTTTATCGAAACTCATTTGGGGGGGCATTTGAAACCCCCCCTCCCCAGTTAACATTTGAGGATTGTCAATATTTTCATTTTTTACCTCAGGGTGGAAGATGAATTATTTGAATAAAGCTTCATCCTTTCTAAAGTTGTACCACGTGAACCGTGTCTAAATTATGTAAAATAAAATAATATAATATGATGTTTATAACAATACGAGTAGAAACTACACACCTCTAGAATTCTGACCTGGCTGTCACTGTGATCTCTTTTGCTGCACAATGTCAATTTTTAGAGCCCATCTATTCTTTTAACAGATGAAGCAGGTGAGAGCAGGCGAAGTGGAATGATTGCTTTTTATCTGCTTTGATGGACACCCATTCTCTGCTCCCCTCTTATTTCATCCTGTAAATTCTCTGCAACGGCGAATATAAAGGCCAGGGTGCACAATGACCTATAAAAGATTTTGATTTCACACGGCAATTAAATAATCTCCTCAAATCACTTTACGGATTCGTATTCACAATCTGTAGTCATCCACTTGTTTCCTAAGACCTTAAAGAATCCACTTTCCTAAGGCTTACGTCTCTGAGCTAATGGGTCTGGGAAGCCAAAACGAAATCTTGGTTTGTGGTTCCTCTTTGAAGGCTGCTTACTGTCTAGTGATATCTTGGGTTGCAGTGATCCTATCCATCCGCAGCTCTATCATTAAAGAAATAGTCCAATTAAAGACCTCACTCTATTCTCGCTAAGCACACACACACACACACACACACACGTAAACACACACACACACATAAACACACATCATATAACAAAAAAGAATACCCAAACTCTTTTAAGCTGCATATGTTTCCAAGGCTTCCTCTTTTTTCGTTTGGCTGCGTCCCCCACATTTCCTCTCGCCTGTAAAGTGGCGGCTCCACGCTCTACACACACAGATGGCTGGGGACGGTCTCGGCAGCCTGCACTGTATCAATACTGGGATTTGCTGGTATCATCAGACAAGCTCGTTGGAAGTGTCCCGCGGGGGTCTTGAAGGAGCTGCGGCGCTTGTAGACGTGCCGAAAAGAAGAGAGAGGGGAGAAGTACAGGACAGATGTTCTAGTGGGGGACTCTGGCCAAAATTTCAGGGGCGGTATTGGCTTTGCGTTTTAAGGAAATAAGCAATGGTCTATCAGTCTTTATTTTTTATGAAACAAAAAACAGCTTCCTGGTTCTCAAATAAATGTCTTTAAAGCTTTACATCTCAATGCAAATAACGATTTACTCCATGAATGTGTAGGTCCCCTATGTGCGTCGCATAGGGTGGGTGTTTTTGGACTAAAAACCAGGCCTAGCATTATGCTGGACATGTCTCTCTGTGAATGATCATGCATTTTATGAAATCCAAATGCGTTCTAAGAGCCCCTCCATGTTCTCAACTGCCATTCTACGATGTCGTCCTCTTATCCCAGGGGTCACCACTGTGCTCACCATGACGACGTTGAGCATCAGTGCTCGGAACTCCCTGCCAAAGGTAGCCTATGCCACAGCCATGGACTGGTTCATGGCTGTGTGCTACGCCTTTGTCTTCTCCGCCCTAATTGAGTTTGCCACCGTCAACTACTTCACCAAACGCAGCTGGGCGTGGGATGGCAAGAAAGAGGGGCAGGAAATAAGGGTGAGTTTGGCCCCAGGTTTGGTTTAAACATTCATGAGAGGAAACTGCATAAATCAATAGAGTGATCTACCTGATATGATATGTCTGTGAGATATATTCCAGGGTGATTTTTAAACGCCCACCAGGGTTGTGCCTATAGATTCATATATAATACATCAAAGATGATTAAATAACTGTCATGTAAAATAAAAATGTTTATTTATCTTGTAATTATGGTCAAATTAATTAATTAAGATAAATGGACCGGCTTGCTGTTACATGTTAGTAATGTGCACAGCCTTTACTTTCTTTGACTCTCAATTTAGTACATTTGTCAATAACCGGATATTTTCTGTACAGAAATGCTTTGTCATGCTACTGTGCATAATACAGATCTTGGGAAAATGCTTTTTGTTTTATTGCTCTAGATAAAGTTTTTTAAGAAGATTAAAAAATAAAGCAGTTGGTTACCATTGCACATTTTCGTGCACAATTAGAAGAGTTGAAGAGTGTTCTTGTTTTGGTCCAATAGTGTATTGTATTGTAAATTATTATGTTTATCTTTTGTTTTTGCTGAATTTTTTCATTTCTGCTGCTCCAATTTCTGTTGTTACCTGCCTTTAAACAGGGCACATCCAGAAAAGAAACGTAGTCTCAGTCAGTTACCACAGTTTGAATGAATAAAATCATAACAAGGAAAGGACTTGCTGATTCAAAACATATACCTTACTCTGAAATTTACCAGTCATTCTGAAAACCTCTTATCTTTGCAAAGCAGACATACTCTAGCTTCATGCTATGCATTACTCAACACTCTCATTATTTCATCTTGCATAGGTCAGGTCCAATACTGCAGTAACTGGTAAATAGTCAAGCTGCCGTCAAGTAACATTAGTCATACAACTACTTGAGCCCTTACTCTACTGTTTGAGTGTCGCATCGTTTCACACTGAACAGATAAGAGAAATGGGCCATTTTCCCCCCTCCTGTTTCCCCGTACACCGGCGATGCACACTATAGCAGGAAAAATGTCTATGATGCTAAACATTGAACAACCCCAACACCCACATTCCCCCTTCTTTAAGGCATGGTTCACTTGTGCACTGGGAAGTAGTGGAAACCAGCTACTAGCAGACACAACACCACTGGCATTCGTTTGCATCCCTGAAAACAGTCTCCAATATGTCTCCCTCTATCTCTTACTCTCTCTCTCTCTCTCCCTCTTTCTCTTTATCTCGCTAACGTTTGGTCTGAATTGCTTTTTACTTGAATTAGATTATATGCTCTTTTTCTCTCTCTCTCTCTCTCTCTCGCTATCGTCCCCTGATAACTTTCTGAGAAATGAGCATCCTCAAAACTAATGGCTCTGAAATGCAGTGTGGGAAGTAAGGTGAGCTCTCGTATTTCCTGGAGATCAGGACTTACTGTGCCCGAAAGAGCACTGATGCAATGTCCCTAAGCCTCCTGAAGACAGTTCATAAGATGATGCTTTGTTTCGTTTTAATGCAGCATAAGAAAACATGGGGAGACGCAGAGGAGCCATGAGGAGTTGGGAGTGGACCCTTCAAATGGACGCACTTCTGTACCACAGATTGTATAGGGGCTCATTAGGCGTTGTGACTTTTTACTCTCTGGATCTGTGAACTGGCTTACAGGTGTTTAGAACATGGGAAGGTTCTGGGTGTAGTTGGTGAACACCTATAGCGCAAACCATCGTTATTTTTGGAAGTTGGGTTCAGGGAATGTTCACCAAGAGGACAACGAGAAAGCCCCCCTTTTTTCCCCCGACATGAATTCGTCAGCCTCGATAAAACAGTCTTGCGCTCTTCTTTTACTACAACAGATGTTACGCTGTCAATAAAAAAAACATTACGTGCTGCTGTGTATATGCTGAACATGAAGAATTCGCCGCGTAGCACATCAGTCAAACCCTCACAGCCCTTTGTACTGTATGTCGCCTGGTTGCCCTCCTATAATGATTGTCAGAATTGCATATTTGCTGACACAAAGTGTCTCTATAGTCAGGCGTAATTCTTTGCATTACAATGCAGATGGGAGGGTTCTTTTTCGTTCAGGCTTTGATGCTTTGTCTTAATAGAAGACAGGCAGTGTTGCGTTCTTTGGGGGTCTGTGCTGATCAGGCAGTTGTGACGGATCCTAAAAGAAAAAAGGGTCGGCGAGGCGGCACGTGCTCCTACCTCCCCTCCCCCCCTCCCCTCTCTCTCTCCCCCCTTTTTCCGCTTATCAAAGCTCTCGAAGAGCAAATGACTGACAAAACGTATTTTTCCCCCCGTTCTAGAACAAGAGCCTAGATGAAGGGAAGGAATAAAACATAACATAGATACAGGAAAAAGGTGCAGTGCTGCAGGGGTTTAAGTCCGGGGAGTACCAGTCCCTGGTCCTTAGAGGCTATTAGACGTCCAGGCCTAATGGAAGCAGATGGTCACCTCGTTTGCCCCTAGGTCCCGTCTCTGCCCATGCATGGAGCAGGCTTCCAAAGTAGGCTGTGGATGTTGGGTCGTTGACGTCAATGACTGTTCCGGGTCTTCTGCCGTCACGAATGAGCAATTTCTTTTGTCCTGTCGCACACGTCACGTGTAGGTTTGGTAAGCAATAGTCCTTCCCCGCAAGTTAGTATGGAAGCACCCACTCCAAACGCCCCCTAGGGGTGACAGTCAGGGTTTCTGGCAAACGTTCCTACAAGAATACAACGGGGATTACCATTTAAATACCAGTTGAGTATGACATGAATATGTGATGAACAAACTGTTGAATATGTATGATGTGAGACAATGACTATCCAATCCCTGGGCCACCTCGTCTTTTTCCGAGCAAACCTCAGTGCGTTCAGAAATGCGATAGCGTATGCCTGTTATGACACCAAAATCTCATCATCACGAGCTGATAACTCTGATTTGTTTTTGAATAAATTAGAAGAATCGTCCAAGAATAGTAGCTTCCGATGACAGAAGGGAGAGCAGAGCATTAAAGCAGGGAGGAGGCAGCATTTACCTTGATTAGGACTTTTGAAAGGCATGTTTAATTCATGCGGGTCGACAGACATTCTCTAACCCGCTCGGGTGGTAATGAGACAGCGCTGAAGTCAGGTCTCTGTAGAGCCCGGCCACTGCTACATCTGTCAACGCCCCCAGCAAGCTAGTTTTGCCCTAGCCATGCTACACACACACACACGCACACACACACACATGCACACACCCAGGGACAAACTGTCACCCTGAGACCAAGCACACGTACACCTCACACACACACACACACACACACACACCTGCCAACACCATATCATTAATACTTTCTATCTCCCTACCTCCCTTTGCTATATCTGCTTTATAGTTCTTTCCCCACAAACAAGCATTGGTAGAATTACGCTTGCATGCAATGGCCTGCAGACACACTGTCATGCACGTCCAGTACAGTGGCACTCTTTATTACACTCTTGTCAGTCGTCACGCCCGCGTTGTCTTGCACTCACACAAACAAACGCACACACCAGCATACAAACAAACCAACAAATGCACACACACTACTTTAATGTACTGTACTATGATCCAGTCAGGCTAACACCTCCTCACATGAATGCAGATGCAGAGAGACATTGTCAGGCGCAGGACCTCGTGTCATCCTGTGTTTGCGCAGACCTCAGACGCCGAGACACGTTCCCGTGCACACATTCATGCAACTTCGTCGAACACTTCCACTCAGGAGCCATAGGGGCTACAGTCATGCACCCAGGAATATGTGTGCTACATGGGCCTCCAGCTTGGCAGCAAAGGCCTTCGTGTTTTCCCAGCAGAATCCACAGCCCCGGGTGCTTTCCATGCAGTGTTGTTTCAGTGTCACTTTAGGTTTACAGTGACGTACTGTACACACGTTTGTCACACACGTTCCAGCAGCACAAACCGCCTGTTCCCTCGTGAAGCCGTTGCGCAACATAAATCAAGCCGCTAACCAGTTACACCCCTTTCTGCTGAATGACAGCAGTGCACTTCCCTGTCAGGTTGGTGGGTTAAGACGGGACCTGATGCCAGGGATAAATAGGCTTAGGTTGCTGTGCCAGGAGGTCATGAGACGCTTGTTAATAGTTATCCCCACTCATGCTGATCTAAGCTGCAGCTATGATAGAGAAGGGCTCGGGGTGTTGCTGGATCAGGAGGAGGGGGATCGATACCCTGCAAAAGTCTCGGGGCGTCCAGAGGGTAGGAGCTGTCACTGCCGAGAGACTCTCTCTCTCTCTCTCACACGCTCGCTCTCTCTCTCTCTTTCTCTCTCTCTCTCTGCTCTCTCTCTGCCCGTCTCTCTCTCTCTCTGTCTCTCTCTCTCTCTCTCTCTCTCTCTTTCTCTCTCTCTCTGTCTCTCTCTCTCTCTCTCACACGCTCTCTCTCTCTCTCTCTCTCTCTCTCGCTCTCTCTCTCTCTCTCTCGCTCTCTCTCTCGGTCTCTCTCTCTCGCTCTCTC
>JAVQIZ010171326.1:0-10486 GCA_036023535.2 Galaxias brevipinnis | reverse complement strand
GCCTGCGTGGGTGATGTGTGTGTGTGTGTGTGTGTGTGTGAGAGAGAGAGAGAGAGAGAGAGAGAGAGAGAGAATAAGGAAAGTAAGGAAAAGAGAGGGGGGGCAGGGGGGCAGGAGGGAATTGGGGTGGAAGGAGGGACTGTTTGAGGGGCGCAGAGGGATTTTTTTTTTTTCTCGGTCTCAGCTTCTTTTCAACAGACAGCCTGAGATTTGCTTTCGCCAAATGTTACAAATGTTTCGACAACCTGTTCTCTGATCCTCGGGGGTCAGCGAGGGGGGCGTGGGGGTAGGGGGGGGGGGGCAACAGTGTTACACCCACCGACTTAAACAACGGCATGGGGATGAATATATTCACGCTCGTATTCACGCCCTATTGGGGCTCCAGATGCTTGTTTTAGGAGAGAAAGAAGGTGGTTGGAGCCTCACCATGCCCAGACCAGGCCGGCTGGCCATTTGCATCCACCTTACATGTGTGGCAAATCTGGAACGGACAAAGGAGCGTCACGTTTTCTGAAGTGATACCATCAACGGTTTAAGAGTGACCACTCTAACAAAAGAATGGGAAGACATTTCCACTTCTGCTTCCACTGTCGATCTCTTCAGCGGTTAAGTTCTTATCCTAATTTGAATTTGAACCCAATTTGAACTTCAATGTTTGTTTGGCATTAAGCCTCTAGTTTCCTTCAAATTCATTTAGATGGTTGCAAGAGCTTTGGGTATCTTTAGATATCTCTTTGCTGTACTCATGCCTTCCTAAGACAACTTCTCACTAAGCACCACTGAACATACAAATGAACGCGTTCGCTTCCTTTCTATGGTGTTATGTTAGTCTCCAGCCCCTCAGCAGCGTGACATGTCGGCTAAGTGATGGTCCCGGGCCCAGGCATGCTGACAGTATCCTACAGTATCCGTGGTGCTGTGCCACAATAGGAAGAAAGGCGGCTAACGACGGAGGATCTGCCCTCCTTAACGGGACGCCATTCAGATCCCCATTGTCGCTGGCCGCCAAGACAATGGGGGCGAGGAGTAACAATGGAGGGGACCAGCAGCGGCGGCAGCAGCCATGGGAAGAGGCCAGGCCGTCCCCCGCTCGGCGGCAATTAGCCTCATATGGAGGCGCATGGAGGGCGGGTGGAATTCCTTCACTCTCTGGCTGCCCCCCTTCCCAGCCCTCCCTACATCCCAGCATGCACACCCTCACACAGACAGACACCAGCCTCGTCATACCTAACGAGGGGGCGGACTGCTTTATTACCGTCCCTCTGCTAAGCACCCATCACCACACACACACACACACACACACACCTCCGCCCCTTTCCAGCAGCGACAGGTTGTTGTTTTTTGAGTCAGGCGAGATTGCAGGGTGTTTTTCAGCTTTGCGTTGCCCTCTCTGTCACCTTGTTGGCCTTAAGGAGGCTGATCACAATGCTATTGTCTAGCGGGACGGTTGACCCATCTTTCTCTCTGTGTCTGTCTCGGTCCCTCCTTTTATTTTCCTGTCTGCACGGTCTCACTCTCTCACACCCTCCCTGACACACAAACACACATAAACCTATGCGCAGCCCGGACAGAAAGTTTGAGTGCTGTGTAATTGTGTAATTTCTGTGTAATTAACTGTGTAATTTCAGGGAATCATCTTCCCTTTACCACAGTTTTATCAGGCACCCTTTCCAAAGCAGTTGGAATACTGATCCATTGTTCTGGTCATGCTCCCTGCAGACTCTTTTGTACCGCCACTTACTCCCGTCGTAAAATCAATCCCCTGGGAGCACTAGTCCAGCCTCAATGGACACCTGCTGCAGAGTCTAACTTCACACACATCTGCACAACTCAGGGGCCGAAACACACAAACACTCACAAACAAATCACACACACGCATGCGCGCACAAAGACCCCTAACCTGACAGATGGGGTCTTGTACAATCTAAATGTCGTCTACGCTGGAGTGGTCGGACTCAATATACTACCAGGGGAGAAGAAAGAATTGAAGTGAGTGATTTTATGTGTGTGTCTAACCACTTAGGGCCTCTCATCCTCTCCTCTTCCTCTCTTTAGCGCTCTCACTCTAAATCACGCTGCACCTCTTCACGGTGGTCACTCTCTTACGATCAGAGGGAAGCTCCTCTGTCCATCGTCTTTGATTCCTTTCTATTGAGTTATCATATTCCTTAAGGAGATACATACTTTTGAGGAATGTCTACATAAAAATAAAAATAGTAAGCCAAATTGCCAATTGCATACACTAAGGTCTGGAAATGTATATTGAAAGAAAATCCATGATTTGCATGAATACAGATTTGGTGAAGGCTAACGGTTGAACCAGAAGTCAAAGAACCAGTTCTGGACAGACGAGAATCTCCACAGAGCGTGAGCCTGTTGGTCACCAAGGGACCGCTTACGATCCGGCTCCATGGAGAACCAGAACAGGCGATCAAATCGGCACGGTGTGAACAGAAGCCATAGCAACGCACAACTGGTGTGGTGAGTGGAAAAGTGGACAAGAGAATTAGCAGGCTTTCCAACTAGGCCATAGTGGCCGAGCTGAGGAGAGATTTTTGCCCCCCTAGCAACTGGGTGCCAGCCGTCCTTCAATTCTTGGGCAATTACGTTGTCATCAAGCCATTTTGTGGCTTTGAGAAGGAGAAGAGGAAGACAAGAAAGGGACAGGCTGATTTAATTAAAGTAATACCAATTCAGGTTCCCGCTAAGGACCTAGGGGCCTTCATTAGGAGGAGGGGAAAGAAAGAAAGGCGCCACTGTGTGTGTGTGTGTGTGTGTGTGTGTGTGTGTGTCAGTGCGTGTGTGTGCGTGTGTGTGTGTCACTTTCAGTCAATGTTTGAGTTAGAGTAAGTATTTGTGCGCAAGTGCACAATGTCTGCACCTGAAATATGCATTCTCAAATATGAATGTTATACTTGTAAGAGATCTTGGTACTGGTGGTGATGAGGGGGGGTTTGCCCGATGCCCCGCATACCCTCTCTCCAATCCATTGAGATGCTGTTGTGTTTGTGCCCTGCCTCTCCTGGCTGGATCCAAACTGGGAGGAAAATGGGCTGGAGGAGACAGAGGGCGAGAGGAGGCTGGGAGAAGAGGAGGAGGATGGTGAAGGGAGTAGGGGTGGGTTTGGGGGTGGGGGTAGGGGTGCTGGTTAGAGGGGGCTGTTTGTCACTATGAATCGGCTCAGGGTGGTTCACATCATCGGCCCATTGATGGCCGCCCCTCCCCTGTTGTAAAACAAGCTCCTGTAGGCTTGCCTGAACACTGGGGGCATTGTGTCCACCCCTCGCAGGCACCATACCACCCAGAGTGTCCCCCCTGTTCCCCTTTGCCCAAGCCCCACATTCTCTCCGCCTCTCCCAGTCCCAGCCTCAGTCCATGGAGGGGTCCACAGGGCCAGCCTGGGCCAGAGTGGAAGCCCCAGGAGGAGGAGGCTGACTGACACGGGAGGGAGACTGGGTGTAGGGTGAGGGATGCCGTGGGGCAATAGAAGAGGTGGTAAGCTGTGAGGATAGCCACCAGGGAGGACGATCCTTGTGGTGGAAAAAAAAAAGAGTAAGGAAGGAAGGATGAGCGGGGTGGAGGTGGCCAATGCAGCGTGGGACTGGGGCGGGGGAGGGGCAGGGAGGGACGGAGGGTTTCAGAGGACGGTGTTAAGTGGGAGTTACCAGGGGTTTCCCGTAACATGGTAGGTTAATGTTAAGATTGATGGATAGAGACAGCCAAACAAAACAAGGGGTGGTGATAAAAAGTACTGGGGGAGGAGAGAATAGAGAAAGGGGGAACGGTGTCTTGTAGCTTGTATGTCTCTGTGTGTTTGTGTGTGTGTGTGTGTGTGTGTGTGTGTGTGTGTGTGTGTGCACGTAGAGGCAGGGAAAAGGGGAACATTTTACTGATTTACTGCCCCAGGGGGCAGGGAAGGGGTGTGGACCGTCCCCTAATTACCAGGGAGTCCTCGGGAGCCTTGGGTACAAGACAAGTGTGAGGGGAGGGAGAATGAGACAGGATACAAGGGGTTAGTGCAGGTCAATGTTGACCACCTAAGATGCCGGAACCACCCCACGACACCCTCCCCCCTCTCCATACTTCACTCTCTGAGTCCCTGACCCAATGCATCCCCTCACACAATGCTATAAATAAATAACGTGTCCTCTCCCCCCCACGGCTGATAATTTACTGCCTGCCCATTCTGCTCTGCCCATCTCTTCTCCATTTCTCAGCCCCGTTGCCAGGCGGTGAATGGGCCAGCTCCTTTGAGTTTGGAGGGCTAGGCCTGTGTTTCTGGAGGGGCCGTCCTCTACTTCTGGAGCACCTTGGAGAGGACATGCTCTTAGGAACACACACACACCCACCCACACCCATCCCCCCCACACACACAGACACACGCAAACACGCGCACACACAAACACCTTCACGCCTACTGTATGAGGACAAAGAAACAATGTGACATCCAAAGACCCTTGCGTCACTTTCTTGCCACACTGTCCTGGCTCACACCGACGCGTCCCGTCCCAGTCCGGAGGACAGCCAGTGGGGGAATGCTGCTAGACTCACCACAGAGACCCCTGCTTTCTCTCTCTGTCTCTCTCTCTCTCTCTCTCTTTCTCTCTCTCTGTCTCTCTTTTTCTTTCCTAATTACCTCAGGGGGGTTAACGACTGCTTCAGCCGGCTGTTCTCTTCCCTCCGCCCGCGCCGTGCCTAAAACCACTGACGCCATCGGGGTCAAGATCCTCCGAGTGTCCCCCTCCGCACCGCCTCTCTCCCCCCGTCCCCTCGTCCCCCACAGCGTCCCCCTGGTAGACGCCGCCGTCCTGCCGGCGTTTAGTATTCTCCACAAGGCTCCCCTCATCACGCTGCTTTGTTTTTCCTGTTCCTCCACGTTCCTCTGTTCTTTTCTTTCTTTCTGCCTTTCCCTGTCTCTCTCTCTCTCTCTCTCTCTCTCTCTCTCTCTCTCTATATCCCATCTGCTCTCCCTGGCACCCTCAACTGACATTCACCTTGAGAGGCAGAGAAGAAGAATGAAAGAGAAACAAAAAAGAGGGAAGGGTGATAGAGGGAGCGAGCTTGCTGCAAGTCTTTTCTGCGAAGGCCACGCCGTGGCATGCACAATGGTGGGAATGGGGGAAAGAATGGGAGAAACAGAGAAAGGCTGGAGAAAGAGAGACTGTGAGAGTGTGCCACCAGTCTACCCTGACAGGGCACACCCAAACACAGCCTGTTAAGAAAGTGAAACCGCAGAATAGCAAGCATAACGGATGGGGGGAAGGCGAAGAGATGAGGGGATGGAGGGGAGAGAGGGAGGGGAGAGGATCTGTTTAGGGGAAAGAAAATAGTTTCTCTATTCCCCTGTAAATCAGGCTGCTTGTTGAGCACAGACAGGTCTAAGAAGCTCTGGTCTGGCCGTGGCAGCTGCACCCAGATCAGTGCCCACCAGCAGAGAGGGGGCTTTTGTGCGTGGCACAGGGGGGCATAGAGGGTGACATAGGGTGGCATGGTCTGGAATGTGAAATCGTTGGCTTTTATTATTGAAACCGGGGGCGGGGTGCGGGAGTGAGCCAAGCGGGCAGGCGAGTGTTGCTGTGTGTGCACGTGTGTGTGTGTGTGTGTGTGTGTGTGTGTGTGTGTGTGTTTGTTGGCGATATGTGTGTGGCGATGAAAGGGAGGCGAGGTTCTGTTTTTATTGGCTTGATGTTGTGACCAGGACCATCCATCGGTCACACATGCAAGCTGGTTGGCAGTTCATCTGTGTGTCAGTGCTTATTGTCAAAGAGTTGGAGACACTTGCTGTACACACAAATAAGCCTGTTGTTTCTACACATGCCCTTAAATACAAGATGACAAACACACACACACGCACACGCACACACACACACACACACATACACACACACACACACACTCACACTCACACTCACACTCACACACACACGAAGATCAAAATTTTTTTACTCATTGGTTAACTAGCTTGGTGGCACCTGCGATGTGAGTGTGTGTGTGTGTGTGTGTGTGTGTGTGTGTGTGTGTGTGTCTGTGTGCGTTTAGCAGGCAAGTGGTAATGAGGGGCACTGGGCTGTGCTACTAGCTCCTATAATGAGCAGGCAGAACAGGGCCCGGGCCAGAGTCACTAATGGGGCCCCATAGCCTCTAATTGGGAGTAATTACAGTGTGTGTTTACAGAGTGGCTCCAGCACTGTTGGAAAGGTTACCTTCACACCTAGCTACTCCACTTGTGGGCCCTCCCACTAGAGCCTAGCAGCCACACACACACACACACACACACACACACACACTCACACCACCACTGAGTGACAGTACTGGCAAGGGTTCAGTTCACCTGGGGTATTTGAGTGTTTGGTGGTGTGTCAGAATGTGTGTGCACCGAGGGGGTTAAGCAGTCAGAATAAATGGGTAATTAAATTTGTTAGCCTGTTTCTCATGCTGAGGTGTTAAATGTGTGGGGAAAGTCAGAGAGGGAGGTCCAAACCCTTTTAAAACGACACTGTATTCCTTGTGAAAATGTCTCCCTTTCATCATTCGCACTACTTCCATTTCCTTCGTTAGGAAAGTTTCTATATAAATGGCTTTATACAATGATCACACAAAATCATATGTCAATAGCCCGGACAACATTAATTGAATCCTTCCAAAAATGAAATCAACCTTGGTTGACCTGAAGCCCATCACGCTGAACTCTTCAGCCTCTCCCCTTCGCGTGCACTCTGACCTAATCACAACCTCGCGCCGACCCTCCGGGGACCCCCGGAGTTTGAGGAGGAGCCCTTTCCACGACCTCATCAATTACAGCTCCACCGGCTAGGCAGCAGGTTGGCCCTCTGTCCCCTAACATCGCCGTATTGTCCTCGGCCTCCGTCTCCTCTCTTCGTCGGCGTGTTGTCGCTCCTTCCGTCCCCACCTCCCAGAGGCCGGCCGCCACGCTGGCGTTCATTAGGAGAGATTGTTATTCCTCCCTCCTTATTCTTTTCACATTGTTTGTAATGGTGGAATAACCCGACTAGTTTTACCTGAGATTAGGGTTCCCGGGTTCCTCCTAGATCGAGAGACAAACAGGGGGTCCACTAGAAAGGCATGGAGACCATTAACGACACGTAGGTGCTGAGAGAAGACTGAGAGAAGACGCATACACACACAAACACGCACACACACACACACACACACACACACACACACACACACACACACACGTATCCATTCCACTCAACTTCAGCTGGCCAGAGAACAGAATTGCATTTTTCTGTGTTTCTCTTTTGGGGTTGCATCTGTAATCCAACGTCAGCTGGAGTCTCTCCCTGTATGGTTCCTCTTCTCTTTGAGAGGCGTATTCTCCGTGGCCGTTGGAATGGTCTTTGATGTGCAGATGAATGTGTGGCAGTGTTGGTCCACTGTCTCGCTGACCATTCACTGGTCATGAGAACAGCATTGTCCATACCCCTAATCTGGTGTCCATGCTGGGACTGGGCAATGAGATTGCACACAGCACTGTGCTGTGTGTGTGTGTGTGTGTGTGTGTGTGTGTTTGTGTTAGAGTGAAGATATGCATGTATACATTGTGCACGCTCATGTCCGTGCCAACGTAAACGATGTGGGCGCACAGCAGGAATGGATCCCCGGGGTATTCATGTACAGTAGTTGTTTGTTACGCTCTCTTTTCTGGTGGTGAGACGCAGGCCTCCCTCAGGCTGAACATGTTAAACAGAGCGAGAAAGAGAAAGAGCCTGCCCCTCTCTCCACTCTCTCTAAGAGGCTTGATCTCTGATTCCGTTGAATATGTAAATCCCGCTGGTGGTCCCCTCTCTCTCCCTCTACGTCTCTCCAGGAGACCCCCACTGTCTAACGCCCCCATCCCTGAAAGGGGGGGGCAGGGGATATGAGTTACTTTGGGGAGGCTTAGTAGCCCCAAGACTTCATCTCCTGGTTGATTGTGTGGGAAGGGAGAAGAGGGAGAAGGAGAGGTGCAGGACATAATCCTATTGTCCATCCCTGTCCCATATGTTTAACGCACTGGCCTCTCCAGAGTTACAGTCTATCGAGTGGCCATGACAGCTGGGCTCTCCAATCAGGCCACAGTTTCCCTAAGCCGGTAGCCCCCCCCCCCCCCAAGGATCCCGGTGTCAAAGAAACCTGTTCTTCCTAGTTTGGTACAGTGCGTCGGGTGATTCTGGATCAAGGTCCATAGACAAGCAGCAAATTCAATCTAATATTTGCGCGTATTGCTTTCTCTTCATTCAATTATAATGCGCAATAATAAAATACATATTCTGAAGGTCAGTGGGTTGCTTTCCAAGTGTAGAAAATGATGATAATCACTCCAACTTTGTTTTTAATGATTTAGCTATGTTTCTATTGGAGCAAATACCTCTAAGTACCCTAATAGCTAAGCTCGCAAACCCCACTGAATGTGTCAGCCATCTAAACCTGACCGTGATGGCACTGGAGGTGGGGGCAGATCATGACAGGACGGTGGAGGGAGGGGGGCCGAGCCGTGTGTCAGCGGCAGTTCCAGCGTCTGTTCCCTCCCGGTCAAGGTGCGGGTCCACGGCGGGGGGGCCTTTTGTCCGGAGGGAACTGTTACTACCCGCGTTAACCATTCAGCCCCAGCCATGTCAATTGGCATATGGTTGATCCACCCCCAATGGGTTCATGTAACCAGAAAATTCTGCCTTTCAGTATCGACCATTCTCTGTCAGGCCAGAGAGATTAAGATGTAATGTTGCCCTCCCTCCATGACAGGGGGTGAGGGGGGCAGGGGGGGATTAGGATACATGAGCCTGCTAAAAAATGCCCCCAGGGCAACAGAGAGGGGGGAGAGGGAGTGTAGGACATGATGGTATTAGTGTTGTGTTTCTCACACCAGTGGGTTGCCATTATGTTTCTGGGACAATGTGCATGATAGGCCTGTTGTCACGGGTGGCCATAACCCCCCCAAAAAGCCCAAAACATGAATTATAATAACTCATATGTCTATAAGGACAGACGGCACAGAGGAGTTTTTTAGCGTTCATTCAGAATAAATCCTTTGGGCACACTCAGAGGTGGCATGTTCTCTTTTTGCAGGACTTCCTGCCTTCCACTTACGTTATGCCCCATGCTCCCTGCACACATTGTCTACAATGCAGTAATGCTGGAAGCCCTTACACCGCTATAGAAACACGATGGACAACCGACCCACACAGCAATTCCTCTTCTGTTTCCACAAACTCAACAAACTTACATCGCCACCAGCAGTCTTGAGCAACTTTCCTCACTGCCATCTAGCATAGACAGAATGGCTCACCCACAAGGACATTAGGCAGAAGGCTGCTCTCAGGCCTCTGTCAGTGGCTGTATCCATCAGGTTGAATGGGGACCACCACAGGACGCCCCTCTTGGCACCTCTCTATCAACCTAATCTGCTGCCGACATGGAGAACGGACACGCCCTCTGCTAATGAGAACAAATCCTTCTCTCTCTCTCTCGCTCTCTCTCTCTCTCCCTCTCGCTCTCTTCCCTTGCCTTCCGCCATCGTTCTCTCTGTCGCTCAATTCTTCCCAGCTCCCAACCTTTGCTTCCTGGCTTTTGATACGCTGGCCAATTAGCAGCATAATGGGCCAGTGTGCTGACACCTGCTGATGGCCTGTTTCCCTAATGATGGGACGCTGCTCGCGCTAAAGAACCCAGTGATGGACGCACAGTCAACCTGCTGACAACGAAGTTTGCCGCCTTCTGTTTTGCCACGGCGTTGTGTATCGGTCAGATGATAAAACGTATTTGTACCAATTAAAGAGTTTAAAGTCCTTTCCTTTTGATGTGAAATGTGATAGCAGGCAATAATAAATCATGGGATTTTTGGTCCCACAGACTCAACACAAACGTATAGTCAACTTGCTGAAGCTTTGTCTTGGCTCAAGATTTGGACATGTTCTTAACGCCTTAAGGATTCCTGAAAATCCAATATGTCTTGGGTCACTAAACTGACCGTGGCGTCAGGCCTTAAGGAAGACATATTGACCACGTGCTATGTAGGTTAATACACAATGCACCATGACAGCTTATTGAGATCAACAGACACTGGTCATCACATCCCATATGCCTGTCTGCACGTCTGACTATCTAATCGTCTGTCAATCACTGTCACAGGGAATTGTCAATATGATAATTCCTCCCGACTTTCATCTTGAGGGTGCTCCAGCTCCAATGAAGGCCCATGGAGGAATCACAGACAGCCAGTGAGCTGACCTCGCTCCACACACTGTCTATGTCTCCAACGGCGACCGGCGCGTCATAAAAGGGGACCATTGTTCTAATTAATTAATGAGCTTTTTTTTTTGTTGGTGATAAACGTGGATTAGCATATTCATGAGGGCGGACAACTTTCAGACAGCTTTGAGCAAATCAGGCGGGTCTGTTCTCTCCCTGTGTTTTTGTTTTTCTCCATAAGTAACCCCGTTTGTCGGGCCGAGGCGTACCCCATTAGCCCCTATGATCCTGAATG
>JAVQIZ010171310.1:0-15662 GCA_036023535.2 Galaxias brevipinnis | reverse complement strand
CCAGTAGTTCCTGTCCGGTACCGCAACTTCATCGTTGTCCTCCACGTTGTCACGACTTTCGCTAGGGTTAGTTACTGTTCCAGGTTTTCGTCTTGGATCATATGAGTATGCAGTAGGATATACAAGAATATGCTCTAAAGTCCTGTTTAGTTTATGTTTCATGTTATGTTTGAAGACAAATGGCCAGTCTGTGCTCTGCCTGTGGGTTAAAATGCTATGTAAATACATTACCAGTATGAACAGCAACCATGTGAATGACTAGGGCTCATACATCATTTCAAAATGGCAGCGCCCTATCTTTCGGATTCATAGGAGCTATTTGTATATTATATTAATATTGTTATCCTCTGACTTTTATTAAACATTTTAAGAGCGCAAAATGTTATAATATATGTATACAAAACAGCATCTGGAACTTACTTGAGCATTTCATTTCCCCTTTAAGTGTCACCCTTCTGCGCACTGCATAAATTGGCAGACTGATATAACTCCGACCTTGTCCAATAGCAATACCACACTGAATAAGAGGGACTGTTCAACTCCATGTATTGCGTCACTGGAGGTTGGTTTCAACTGAACAAGCATGTGTACTTCATGTGCACTAATTAACACAATGTGTAAATCAGGCAGAAATTGTCTTGATCGCTAACGACAACTATCATCTCCTAGCATCAATGTGATTACGTCACTCATCAACACGTTTAAAGGCACAGAACACATACTTGATACGAATACACGCAGTGAATGTCAACCAAAAGGGAACTGCAAATTGTTCAATTTAATCATTTAACCTGAATCTCAGTTCAATTATTGTTTTTTTTTATGAAGATTTCTTTCTTTCCCTGGCACAAAAGGGGGAATAAATAGCCTAACAAAAACAAAATAGGACTTAAAACATCGGCATCGCCTATCGGCCAAATTGTTATTTTAAACATCGGTATCGGCCCGGAATTTCACGATCGGTGTATCCCTAATTTCCTCCCATGTTGATCAGTCAAAACGTTTTCATTACAGAAAAATAAAGCCAAGTATCCGCTGGAAGCCTGAGCCACGGCGACTTCTGACCGAAGACGAGTATCAGAAACAGGCTGAAGAGGAGACATACCGTGCCCTGGAAGAACTGCGGAAGTACTGCAATAGCCCAGAGTTTGACACCTGGAAGACTGTGTCTAGACTCCAGTCACCAAAAAGGTAAATAGTCTGCCTTTACTGGTCAAACATGTAATGTATTTAACATAGTTGTATTGCTATTACGGATGTCGCGATACTAGAAATTTAGTAAGATACGATACCAAGGAAATTCCACGATTCTTGATACCCAATTCAATACCATGGTAAAAAAATTAAGAAATAAATTAAATCCCATATATTTTAACATACACTTATTTTTTTAAACATTACAAAAAACTACAGTGGCATGTAGCCATCAAGCAAAAAAAATCAAAAAATAATTTTCACTGTGCACAGAACACCAGCAAACATAAAATAAATAAATGCAGCACAAAATAATGAAATGTGATAAATAACTAATGAAATACTGAAATATATAATTATATAGATAATGAAATATGTTCATAAATAATTGAATGTGCTACATTTAACTTTCAGTTAACATTTCACTTTATATTTAACTAATTATTTAATATTGGCTCACTTTCTGATTTCTGAATTGAATTGTCGGTAGCTTACCTCAGTGGGGCCAAACACTTTAAGGACTCTGACAAAACATTACGGGTGGGTACTCTGTGGTTCATTGTTCATTGGTTCAGCCTGTAGAGAATTTAGAAAAATCACCCCACCAAAGCCACGTCTCTTTGTTGGTGTTTGTTCGCCCACATAACATATTTTGTATTGGTTCGCGTGACATCCCTAATTGCTATACATGTTGTGAGTTTCAAAATCATTGTTGAATGTGTTGCAAAGATAAGCATACGCATTGAATGTATTAATTTGTTAAAATTATGGTGTAATTCACAGGTTTGCAGATTTCGCAGAGGGCTCACCTCACCTGCTTTCAAATGAGGTGTCTGTCCATGCACAGGAGTATGGTTTTGGAGGATCCTACTTCGAGGACGAACTATTTGCAACAGATGAAGAATATGAGGACGAGGAGGAAGACCTTAAGTCGCACATTAAAGACGATTGACATCAGTATATACTGAAATATACTTGGTTGATAGATTTGATTCTATCTCTGTGGGTGGGGTCGAGGTGCTGACATGCCTTTGAACTTTCCAGCGTTGCTGGCGTTGAATTGTCACTGTGAAAAATGTAAGACGTCAGTGGAAGTTTGATTTCAATGTCTTCGTCGTCCCCCCTCCCCAGGAGCGAGCCTGCTGGTGAGAAATTCTTATACTGTATGAAGAAGATGACAAAAAAAGCCATTGTTTGTTATCCACATCGTATGTGTATCAAGAACCAGACAGACATGTTAAATCCAATATTAAGTTAAGGGGCTGTCCTTGCAATTGGAGATTAAAACTTTGACATGAAGCTAACTTGCAGTCCCCCAGATCTCAGTGTAAGGGAAGCGTTTGGAAAATATGGGATTTTACAGTGTGACCGTTTATTTTTATATATTTATACAGATGTGTCGGTCAGTCAAATCCTCCTTAGGATCATCAATATTAGATGGAATTCAGCCTTAAGAATTTAGTTATCTACGAGTTATCTACCACAGTTAACTGCTTGGCAGATTCAACTTTAAATAATTTGTTTACAGCTTAAATATACATTTTCTGTTGAGTGAGCAGCATTGAAAATTGTCAAATTTGTTGTTAGAATATTGCAGTTGTTTTAGTCCTTGATTACATGGTTACAAAAACCCTATGAATTAAACTGAAAAGCACTGGTTTAAGAAAATGTCAAAGGTTTTTGTTTCACTGAAATGTGTAGGCCCCTACTGTATAATTGTATTATTAAAGCAGTAGTTCACCCATTTCAGATATTTTTGTTTTTCAAATTTAATCAGATACCACTTGTATTTTAAACATTGTATTGTCATTCAGCAATTCACAATCAAACAGCAGAATGTCAAACGAGTTGAGAAAATTACTATTGCGTCATTGGGGGTCCTTCCTGATTTTTTTTTTTTAATTACCACCTTTTCAGCTAAAGGGAGACAAAAGGTGGTTCTTTTGAAGTTTGATTCGCACAATGATCTGTGGACATTGTGGTGTACAATGAATTAACCATTTAAATGCCGGTGGTCGGAAAAATATGTGAATTTCACTTACACTGATCCTATGCCCAGATCTTATTCAATATACTTACTTAATTTAGCATTAACAACATATATTGTTTAAGAAAATCGGTGAAGTGTCCATTTAACTCTACAGCAGGGGGCTCTGTAACTCTTAGCATGACATTTGTTGTTGTCTACAGAAATGTATTTGTCTACATAAATTCTATTTCCCCCTCCTTCCTATAACCTTTAGAAACCAAATCACCCCTTGTCTGACATAACGTTTTGGTAAATTTTATTTGAAAATAATTTTGCAAACTTCGAACTTCTTTACAATTAATTAAATTTTCCCATAGAATGGTGGAGTCACCCTGAAGAGAAAATGTTTGTCAAGCTAAAGGTATGAAGGAGCAATCTCCAGGTTCTAAGTTCGCTGAACTATGTTTAAAACTGCACTTCTCTAAATTAACTAATCTTAAGTGTAGTGTAGACATGCAAATCATGTATGTATAGTGCACTAGCAGAAATGTACTGTGAATATAGGCTATAAATACACCATTCTTATATACATTTTATAAATACATATTTTTAAGTTACAATATTAAAGGACACCATTGGTTTTCTGTGATTTTCTGACTTGAAAAGTACAACATTGTGGTTGTTATCTTTACATGTGGTGTATTGTATGTTCTTGCTTCACATACATGTTAGATGGATGTCTGAAGGAAAATTAAGTTTTAAAAAGTAACCACTTATTTGTACAATGTGCAACATTTAATTCAAGGTGATAAAGACTTTTTGGAAGGAAGTGAGGTCATTGACAATTGAGTTGTGGAAGCAGAACTGGGGAAACATACTAGATGACTTCATTTCCCAAATTTATGGGAAATGAGCTCATCTCATTTCCCACCGTTTTAAAGGTAGATTGTCTTGAAAAGATGCTAAGATTTGGTCGGTTTCAGCAATATTTACATACGCAATTTTTGTCTTTGGGTTAAATCTTGAATCTAAATTATACTTCACAGCAAAGAAAAACCTATATGAACCTTGTTTTTGCTGTTGCTATGTTGCTGTTAACCTAATGTCAAGCTGCTCAAAATCTACAGGTTTTATTTCCTCTTCCTCTGAACGGTGTTAACGCAAATGTTTTTTTTTTTGCATTCCATCCATGTACACTGAACGTGATCCCGCTTCAATTATTCCAAAATGTCGTGGTCAGGTGGAGCTATGTCAGTAATTTGCATGTGCTTCCCAGGTACATAGATTGGCATGTTTGACAGTGTAGTCAAATTGCTATGTGACGCCATTTCCTACTTCCTCGTGAGCACACCTCACCTGAGCACACAGGGAGACACCTCATTAATGCAATGCAAACATTGGCAAAAAAAACAACTAAAACAAACATGTGGAAGAGGGGGAATCCCTCAGATGCATCAGCACATCAGTGACATCGGGATATCCGCCTACAGAAACCTCATGTAAAGTGCTTGGACTTCCCCAAAGATCACAAATCATGCCCACGCTAGCAATCTGAGAACATGCAGGGCTCCCCTGATGAAACAAGGAGTTGTTTGTTAACACTGACCTCCCAACTAACCAATTAGTTCCTCTTGTGTATAGACACCACCTGTTAAACCTAGGGGGTACGCCTAAGGTAATTGAAAAATGATTCAATGTGATGATGCACACAACTTGTCCCTTCATACAGTAAGCATTCGGAGGACTGTGTAGGTCTCTGCATCAATAATCTGCAATCAATGCTTCATGTAGTTACAAAAGGGCATTAGCTACAGATAGACAAAAATAAACTTAAAAAGATAACTATAACTACAATTGTGTTATTATCTCATTGTACCATTATAATTATAAATAGGTAAAAAGATGCCAATATAGAAATGGTGGGTTTATTGCAGGCACATGCAGACATACAAGTAGTGTCCATTAAATGTATCTGTAATATCAAGGCACAAACCACGAAGTGTCTAAGCCAGTTACAACTTGCATGATGCAAGAAGGGGCCGTATGCAACTATAATTCAGTTGAAACCTACCAAACTTAAAGACATCAGCCTGTGTTTATCTTTTTTGGTTGCTTTTTTTAAAATAAATTCTGTTCACATTTTGCTTTAACCAGAAAACAATACATGTGATCCAATCCTAAAGACAAATGGTAAGGTTGTCAGGTGTCTGGTCTTTCACAAGAGGAATGTAAGTAAAGAAAAACAATTCACTGAAATAATGAAGTCAGTAACTTAAATCATCATAATCATACAGCTTTGTAAGCAGTGCATTTTTTTTGGAATCATTCATCTCAGTAATAGAGGTAGCATAAACCCCAGTATGCAGTCAGCAAAAAAAGGACCTCATACATTCCTTAGTTATACAAATTACAAAGAAACACCAAATCTGTTCTTAATTTCTCATCAACTAGAACAGAGATGTTTAGTCCACGGAAACATAACTATGATCCAGTACAATTCAATGGTGTCAGTACTTATTGATTCCAAATATCCGTACTCCATGGAACTGGGGCAGCTTTGGAAGGAGTACAGTGAGCAGAGAGCTGGTGTTTATCAGGAAATGCGTACGGTCATATTTTGTGTAGAAACTGGCGAGAATATACCTAGAGAATAGAGAACAACCATATCATAGCAGAAAAGCTTTCGCATAATTTATTGTGCTACACTTCAAACAATAAAAATATAACTGTTACTCATATATATATGAGAGGTTTTAAATGGAATATAGTGGTGTAAGCAAGAAAATACTTACAGCACGATGGGTGAGATGGTGAGGAATTTGCGTGAGGATGTGAACTGGATACCATAGTCCATTTGCTCCCAGTGCGTTAGCAGACGGGCTTTTCCTTGATCCGGGGTCTCAAATGGAGTGCCCTTCACAGTGTGTAGGAACAAGTACATCACCTGAGAAAGTCCAATCAATATAAAAGGCATTAGCACAAGACCACCAATAGCATGTAAATCAGAGAGAGGGCATTAAACTACACTGTGTTATGGTATGTTTTTTTCTGCCCGAGTGTGAATGTAAGACATTGCACATGAGATAATATGTGCTAAGCGTACTTCATTACTTACTAAACCAAATGTTATTTTTTCTTAACTTAATAGGGCTATCGTTACAGACTTGGGTAGTTGGGTGTACGCGTATGGTATGTTTACAAGTGGGTGACTAATCATATATTGAAAGTGCTGCTACATCTTTTTGAGGTGGAAGCCTCTTAATTGGCCAAATCAAACTCACCAAGTTATGGATGACATTAGTTAGTGTCCAGACAAGAGGCACAGTAAAGAAAGGGATGCTGAGCAGGACGATGTGCAGCACCGTGGTCAGAAGCAGGTAGGCCAGCCAGATCCCACGGCTGTTCATAACCCGTGTGTTTGGGTTAACTTCGCTGTGAGCCACGCCCACATTCATGCTGGAAAAACGTCACTCAATCAACATAAGGTATACAACTACTGACAAACTATTTCTGTTGCTGAATAAAAAATATTAGCAAAATGCATCTAGCGCACACGCACACACACACACAAACACGAGAGCAAAATGACGATGAACTGCTAGGTCTTTAAATAACGGATTTATTATGTTTGTTATATTTAATTAATGTATTATAACGATTGATAAGGGTTAATAACATTATATCATGCCAAGTCAAGCGTATTTTTATAGCATATTTTATACACAGACCTTTCAATGTGGTTTGCATAAGGCATGCAGGAACATTCAAAGTAAGAAATAACATCTATGTTTTATGAATATCTATTTGTTGTCAGTCTTACCCTGGGTCTAAAATGAATCGCATCCACTCATACTCTGCTCTATGCAAATTACTTACATGACATGAACATTATTAAAAATTGTGGCAACTATTCTTTTTTTAAGGTATAAGAAAAACACCTGAAACAAGTGGCTAAAAATACAGATGAAATGTTTACCAAATCTTAGCTAGCAAGCGCAATATTCCTCATCATACGCCATCAAGCTAGCTTGATTAACGTTAGCTTCCAACAACTCTAGCTAGCTTTCTGAACTTCCTGTCCTGTAACTTTAAGATACAAATTTCCATGATAGCTCACATGCTGGCAATGCGGAATTTAGTGTAATAACTGGTCACACTCTGTGAATTAACCACTACGGGACCAAAACAAGGAGAAATAAAGATAAACTATATTCCTCAAAAAGGCTCACCTTCTGTTGTTGCTAACCAGGAAATCCCTGACTTGAATTTGCCCCGCCCCTTTAGACGAACAGTGGGTCGCTTTTAAAATACATGCAGCAGATCAAACTTTCCAGCCCTCTTTAACTGCAAAGAGACGATCGGGAAAAACTTGGAATTAAGGTCGGAAAGAGAGAAGTACGGTAACAAAATAGAAGTCCATACCCGTTGGCCGTTGAAGAAGTAGGCTACACATGCAGCAAGCAGTCATATCAATAGCAATTAATGGACTCGAGCAATCAACTTGACTTAAAGAGTAAAACTATGTTTGCAATGACTTGTAAGGAAGGACATATGTATAGGCTGCAAGCTTGTAAGCATGTAATGACAAATTATTAAATTAGGCGGTAGATAAAAAAATCCCTAGAAAGAGATCATCGTTCATGACATAGGCTGCATTCAAATTAAAATACTCCGATGGCAAGCATTCTGTCGTGTTTGTACTTCCAAGTTCCCTTTTGTGTTAGGAAATTACATATCTCTGTTGTGGCTAGACGGTGAATACTATCAACACTATGGGCAGCTTAATAGAATGTTGAGTTGGGACATATTGGAAAGCTGAGCATCACAATGAGGAATGTTTGAGGAAAGCACGGCTTCCCTAACAAAGAAACTGTTTATAGAACTTCCGTTGAGGAGAGAACATTGTTTCCTGTGATGTCTCAATTAGTATTTTTTTTTCAGTTGTAACTGTTTTTGGGTCTTATCCTACAACAGTTGCGTGTTACATGACAGCAAAAATTATGTGTGAGTGCAACAACAAACACCGGACTCTGAATATGCATGCTTCAAGTATTTTTGTTTTTATTTCTTTATATAACTTTAAAAGGTTTCGCAAAGTTTCAACATGTTTGTGTATAACACATTTAGTTCCACTCAATATACCACAATATAAATAAATATAATACACACAATTTAATAAATAAGGTAATAAATATAAGTTAAATAACATAGAATATGTATCTTCAAGATGTGCATGACATTGCAGATAACACTTACAGTTACATTATAATCTTCTAATATATTTACTCAATATGAGAAACCTAATCAGGTTCACTAATAATCGGCTTAATTTACAGTTCCGGGTTTTCTAACGAAATACATTGCCAGGCAGTGCCAGTAAAAGGGCTACTAGTGCCCTAAAGCCATAGCTCTAAGCACATCTTACATGTGTGGTCTTTTTGTGAAGAACGGGATCACCCATAGCAAAGACTCGAGATGTAAAAACTGAGAAGGAGAATAGCCTGTTCAGGGTGTAGTGACAAAAAACGTGTTCTTTCCATACAAAATGATCCGCTGGCCCAGGGTCGGAGTTCGACTGTGAGTAGAATATGTAAATCAGGTAATGCTGAAACATTCATGAAAATCCTCTTTAAACCAATCTCGCTGCAGCAAAAGTTGAATTCTGTGGGAAACAATCTTGTAAGAGTTAATATATTGAACGTACCTCCTGAACGATGAATAATATGCTTGCCACTCTGTTGAGTTTCTCAAGGAGATTGTCCACTGCTGGTCTCACTCTCGTTGCCAAGTGTGAACAACTTTTAAAATTACGTTCAACTGTCTTGATTGTGGATGAATAATTGTTCAGGGCAGCAAATATCTTCATTACACAAGGCTATGTAGTGAAAAACTCGTGTTACTCCAATTACACAATATACACTCATGTTGAATATTGCTTTAATGTGCAGATGGACGACATTGTAGTTGTAAGCTATACACGGTATACATTTTAAATAAGCAACAAATCAGTTTAAACATTTGTAGCTATAGCCTACCTTTGGGTCATCATTTAGACCTTCTGGATGACACTGGTCCTTAGCCTCAATCCACGAAGGGGAGATGCTAAATTGTGCGTTATCATATTTCTCACCATTGTCTACCTGAAAAAATAAAACGGTGGTTTGGTATTTAACAACTTTTTCCCTCAGTTTATAAACTGCAGGATTAACAAAAGCGGCACAATGTGTAGACTTACCTGATATGCTACTTCTTTAGCAATTTCGGTCAATTTGCGGGAACAATTTTTCACCTCTTTCCAAAGTAAGCCTATATCATTTGAGCTGGCAGGATGAGAGTCAGTAGGAGCACTGGTTGTACTTGTAAAAAGCACAATAAATAAAAATAACATCATAAAATGTGAATACATAATTAGTTGTCACTGACTAAAATCTTTGTACTTCTAGCGTCCAGCAGTCCACTTATCCTTTCTGTGCTGCCACGGGCCCTTATATCTATATGCTGTGCAGTGAGTCACAAAAGGACTTCCCATGCATGTGCATGCGGGGACAGTATTTTAGGTGGGCGAGGTTCATGGAAGCAGAGGAGTAGGCCTATAAATTAAACAAATTGCAGCGGTTTCGCGGTATTAGGCCATTATAGTTAGGATATATTCAAATTAAAACAATTTAAAGTCCCATAGTGCTAGGCTTTATTTTAAGGAGAAAATTGTCTACATTTATTTGGTCACTGATTAATGTGGTGGACAGATATACCGGTGGACTAAATCTAATGTTTTTTTTATTGGCTACGCTTTACGAATAATAATTTGACACCTTTATCTATATGCAGAGTTAAAATAGGCTATATGCTACACTTAATTATGAACAATGAGTGGAACAATCGAAATATAATATTTTAATATATATATTTCGTCCGAATTTGCAGGATAGAACCAGACTATTTAATGAACGGTGTTCAATAAATTGCAAAAGGCCAGGTAGGCTGGATATATTGGGGAAGTGAGACATTCGGAGTCAATGAAAGATGTATCTTCCACTTTTGGGGATGATAAGGACATGTAAACTTTCCATTTGCGTCTTGCTAATTTGCCCCTTGCATAGAAGTTCTCTATTAGAAAGAAAGATTGTTCACATAAGTACACAGACAAAAGCCCCAATAAAGAGTGTCTTTGTCTATTATGGCTATTTGCCCGAAACTCTCCTGCTCTCATCATTTAATTTACTCATCAAGCTCCGGCAATTAATATTACCTTGTGACCGCAGGACCAATTCAGAAAAAAAGTATCAAGAGGCTGTTAAATCTATTTAAAATACGTTTAAACATTTGCCCTATTTGGTTGTAGGATAATAATATTAAATTTATTATATCAATTTGTGTTTATATTGCTTTTCTAAAACCCAAAACGTTTCACATGGTAAACATCAACATGGACAATGACACAACAGCAAGAACTAAAATGATAAGTTAAAACTAAATTAGGCTAATGAAAAGGACAAAGGCCTAGTCGCCCCCCAAACTCTGTTCTTTCAGACTACACATTTAACAAACACTCATGTCAGATCAAAGGGTAAAATTACCGCATTCTATTCCAAACCCCAAAAATAAAAAAAATAGTATTGCATGGGTTAGATTAAAATACAAAACAGAATTCGTTAAATGTGTTTTCAATTAAATTATATTTCGTATTTAGAATAGGCCATACTTCAAACATTTTTAATTTATAAAAAATAAACAAAACGAACAGAAATAGTAAACAAGACAACAAATAATTTTAAGATAATGTGTTTGGTAGTTTGTGTTTTAGGATATACCCCCAGCACAATTACTATTACTGACAATGAGGTCACATTGCAGACCTTTAAACTTGCATTGCAAGTAAACATTAACAATTGAAGCGATTGAGGCGCTAATGAATTACAGCCCTTTATAAAAACACAATTTTACGGGGAAGTCTATCGTAAGCCAGTACTCAGTTCCTATATCGAGATATTTTAGAAAGATTTTCTCATTTGTATTACTTATAGATTTATATATAACCTACCTTTTTTGTCTAGTGGCTTTACCTGAGAAGGTTTTATTGTCAATGTTGTTATTCTTGTATGTTTATTAAAAACGTAGCTAAATAAAACCCCAAAAACAAATAATCGCAGATCCATGGTTAAGATGCTGAAAGATAAAGAATAATTCTAACTGAAACACAACATGAAAAAGTTGGGATCGACTCTTCGAGGGTTTTAATAGACCTACCCTAACAGGCATATATCTACATTATGAATTATTTCAATGCATTTCTACCTATTGAACACATTGGGCAATTCGAAGAAGGTTGTTTTGAAAGACTTTTGGAGTTGAACTAGCTAGGTGAGAAAAGCCTCAATCGTACAGAGCCCTACCGGGCAATTTATATAGGTTACGTTGCGCTGTAGTTAGCCTAATTAATGAACGAGCGTTCTCAAGTCGTTTGTGCGTTTTGCCCCGGAAGTAGTCCTTTGTTATTGTTATTAATAAAAAGAAAATGGACTAGTACCAGTAGCCAGTAAGATAATATTGAGGTAAAATTTCAAGAATACGACAAAGTAAGAACTATTTCATTCATAAACGATTATTCAGTGTAAATACTAGATGTTTTTGTTTTTCGCCTCTGTCGCAAAGCAAGCTAGGTGAGTGCTAGGCTATAAGCTAGCTAGTAACGAGAGCAGGTTAAAGTTCCCTCACCAGCTAGCTAACGTTAGTTGTCGTAAACGCTAACAACGTTTAATTTCATTAAACGATCGTTAAGTAAACAACCTCCACACCTATTGCTGTGCACAATCCAACATAGGTTGTCAAATAAATTCAAAGTATGATTGCAATATGCAATGAAAAAGTCCTAACATATTACCAGTAAGTTACAGCTATGTAGCATAGCGATACATTATTACCTTTATCATAACACTTTAACTAGTAGCATAACGCCGCACATTATTGATCATTCATTGTTTCAGCCAAGTAACAAATCGGGTTTAACAGCAGAACATACGCACTTGGACGTAAAGAGACATGGTACATCAGGCAGTGTTGGTTATCTTTATCTGTATTTATTGTCTGATATTGTCATTCAATAATTATATTATGTGATTATGATCATTGAATTGTAAATAGGGTTGCAACTGGGATGAATGGCAGGATAGTTGTAATGAGGTTAGAAATGACCTAGGTCTCCATTAGGGTTAATTTCACAACTTCTCTTAATTGAGGACTTATCAATACTCGACCTTTTCTTATATGTTCTTTGGAATGTTATTTGATATAGCTGTCCTCATGATGAATTTTGAGGGACTTGATCCTGGGATAGGTGAATATTCACCAACCCTTCATGGGACCTTGGAGCCAGGAATGGAGCCCGCAATGGACCCCCGTTTGATGCAAGGTGTGGAATTAGACCCGGAGGGCCTATCTGGGACAGTACCCGAATCTGTGCACATGCTGGAGGGTATGTTCTCTGAGCTTCACAGTGTCGTGGCGGAGGTGGGAGTTCCTGTCACAGCAACTCATTTTGACCTGCAAGAGGAGATGCTTTGGATAGGAAACCACAGGGTAGGTCTTGATTTGAGATTGATAGACTAGCACAATTCTTTTTATCCCACAATTTTTTTTTTTTTTTGCCGTGGTTTGCTAATTTATCAAATTTAAACCATTTTTCTCGGTTTTTAAAAAAAGATTTTTTGGGAAAAATGTCTTCTATATAATTCTTTACTTTAGGGACATGCAAGCTCCTTCTTTGGTACCACAATGGGTCGCTACTCTTCTGTCCAAGTACACTCAACTGACGACATTCGCCATATACACAGCATGGATACTGGAGTACTGTTCCTCACTAAAACAAATCTTAAGTGTCTCACACGTGGGGGGATTGTTATGTTTGACTACCAGTGAGTAAAAAAAAAAAGAAAGTTTAAAATGTTCAACTGCGATTTTGATTATTATAACATTTGAATACATTGAGTTAAAACTTAATTCTTGTTTATTTTAAAATTGATACAATTTTAATGAATTTTTCTTGTACATGTTTCAGAATGGATGAAGCAGCTGATATGCACAGTATGCTTATGACCGATAACAACACATTGCTGATGGGTGGATTACAGAGCTATGCAGTGGAAGTTGACCTGAATACTGTTCAGGAGAGTCAAAAGGTAGGAAACTTGTAAGGCTCTCTCCATACAATATGTTTAGAGTGATGTGGTCCATAGCTTGCTTTTCTTTTTGTCCTTGTTGTCATCTAGTTCCCTGTGGAGGTGCCAGGGATGGCGATCATGCGGCAGTCAAATCGTTTCTTCTTCTGTGGCCATACATCTGGAAAGGTATTGATTAGAATATCAGTTTACACTTTGTGTAGGTATTATTTGTCTTTTTCAAAATGAGCCCAAAAATCTTCTACCCTTAACCCCCCCCCCCAAAAAAAACAACAGGTAACCATCCGTGACTTACGTACCTTCAAGACGGAACACGAGTTTGACGCTTTCTCCGGCAGCTTGTCAGACTTTGACGTTCACGGCAACCTCCTGGCGGCGTGTGGGTTCTCCAGCCGCGGGATGAATGGCATGGCTTGTGACCGCTTCCTCATGGTTTACGACCTCCGTATGATGCGTGCTGTGACTCCACTTCAGGTGCATGTGGATCCCCTTTTCTTGCGCTTCATCCCAACCTATACCTCGCGCTTGGCCATCCTCTCACAGTCAGGTATGGTGTATGGTGTATAGCCATAGAATTGAAATTGATAACAATTGCCTGGACTAGAATGTTTTCTCACTTTTATGTGATAATTGATATTTAGACACTTAAAAAAAAAAATTCCGACTCTTATTTTTTGTTATTATAATTGTTTTTTCTAACTAAATAAAGTAAGATATGTTGCTATGCCAAACATTTCTCTAGTATCCTTTTGTTCAGGATTGATTGACTGTTTTTTACTCTCCGTTTCCCTCAGGTCAGTGCCAGTTCTGTGAACCTACAGGGCTGGCTAACCTTGCGGATGTTTTTCACGTGAACACCGTGGGCCAGTTACTAATGAGTTTCGATGTGTCTTCAAGCAAACAAGCCTTGGCCTTTGGGGACTCTGGGGGATGCGTGCACCTCTGGTCGGACGCCCCTGAAGTGTCTTTCAACGGCTACTCTCGAGAGACGGAGTTTGCTTTGCCTTGCCTGGTGGATTCCCTTCCTCAGCTGGACTGGAACCATGACCTGTTGCCCTTGTCTCTCATTCAAACGCCCCTGACCAGCACGGAGGCACTGCTGTCAGATTGGAACACCTTGCAGGTTACTCCCAGTCCCAGGTACAGTCTTTTCTTCATAAATAATAAAAAAAACATTATGCAATTACAAGGTTAATATAGTAGTCTATATAGTATAATATAAACTTTATAAATAGACAATTCCATTCAACAAGGCTGGATTAAATGGAATACAACTAAACAAATGTTGTTTTATTATTAGACGAGCCCCCCCTGTGGACCCAGAGATCCTGCGCACAATGAAAACTGTTGGGTTCATTGGTTATGCAGCCAATCCACGCACCAGACCAAGAAACCAGGTATTTTTTAAATAGATTTTGTTCACTGCTTGTGAGACTAAGTAACATTAAAAAAGTTTTTCTTCAGTTGGTTGGAACATCTACTCATATATATTCCTCTCTCTCTCTGTGTCCTCTGTGTTTCAGGTCCCATACAAGATCAAAGAGGTAGAGCTAGATTACGATAACTACAACCAGGTTCCCGAGTCACCTATCGGCCGCGATGAAGAGCCACACCTTTACATGGTGCCCAAGAAGTTTAGGAAGGTTTGTTGTGGTCTATTTCATGATTATATTACTGCATGGCTCTTTCTTTATTCATAGGCTGAAATTGTGATTGATAGTGATATTTTATGAACTGAACAGGTCACTATAAAATACTCTAAACTGGGGCTGGAGGACTTTGACTTCAAACATTACAACAGGACACTGTTTGCTGGCCTGGAACCTCACATTCCAAATGCCTACTGTAACTGCATGATTCAGGTGAGAAAGAAAACAGATATTTTTTGATTATTATATTCCTTTAATTAGATCGTACAGTAGAGACAAAAATAAATGAGTATTGAGAGACTGCTTGATAAACTCAATACCAATATTGGCACTATTTCCTTTTGTGGCCAGGTGTTGTATTTCCTGGAACCAATCCGCTGCCTGGTCCAGAACCACCTTTGTCAAAAGGAATTCTGTTTGGCCTGTGAGCTGGGCTTCCTCTTTCACATGCTAGACCTGTCTCGAGGAGACCCATGCCAGGTAACCAACCGGTGCACTTTTGGATAAATAAACCCATCTCAGCATGTGCTTAGCGTATGTCTATTGTTGTTGGATAGACCATGACAATGCAGGTGACATCATGTACATGCATTTACAACATAGTATCACATTTTACCACCTTCACAACAATGGAAATTACCGTCTCAGCGCGGGGGGGGGGGGGGGGGGGGGGGG
>JAVQIZ010171300.1:0-29886 GCA_036023535.2 Galaxias brevipinnis | reverse complement strand
TTGTGTGTGACACAGTGCACTTCATGAACTTAAGTCACCAACCTCCTGTAGGGTGACTGACTTACTACTTCTTGTGTGTAAATTACTCTTTATCAATTTTTGCAGATTATCAATTAATTAATAAATTAATGTTATAATCGATCAAGGTGATGAAGGGTAATTACCTAGTATACGGAGCACCACCACACAGAATTTAGCAAAGGCTAAGCACTGCTCTTTGGGAAACCGAATCAATTTAGCATACATTTTATAATGTAATAGTAAATGTTTTAATCTCAATCCTGAAGTAGTGACATTCTATGTTATGAGAATAAATGATTGTATGAAAACGAAGATATGACACAGCTGGGTTTAAATGCAAAGCAATTATTTTTATTTACTAATCTAAAGAAAGCATGAAAATTACGGGACTACAAAGAATAGTTTTGATAAAGAGTCATTTACACACAAGAAGTAGTACACCAGTCAGCCTACAGATGACATTGATAAACTAGTGTGGTTAGTATCTAAACATACACAGTATAACAGTTAAAATATTGACAAATTCTGGTAAGCACAACACATCAGTAAAGTTGTATCTAGCATCAAAACGCTCAACGTTATGAAAAGCATGAGTTTACGTTACTGTGAGAAGAAAGGTAGAGCTGTGGCACTGAATAACTGGTCCTAGGCCTGCTGTTGTGGCTGGACCAAATTTGAGAAGTCCTTGTTTTTTTGGATAAAGTTCTGAATCGTTTGAATAAATGTTGGAAGTTGTGAAGTTTGAAAGTTCTGAAAGTTAGTTCTTTTTTTGAATAATCGTGGAAAAGAAACGTGGGTTTTGGGTCTTCTTTGACTTGGTAATTGACCTCTTCTGGTAATGAGGACAAAGGTGCGCTGGGTCAGTTTGGGTGATCCAGCGGTCCTAAAACTCACGTAGAGTTGTTTAAAATTCTGAATTGTTTCGGAAAACATTGGAAGTTGTGAAGTCCAAAACGTGGTTTGAACAAAGGTTTCTTTGCTCTGAAGTGGTGAAGTTAGAAAATGTTGCAAGGAGTTTTCCGGCCTGTAGTGAGGTCCAAGGCCTCTGTAGTGAGGTCCAAGGCCTATGTCCTTTCTGAATTGTTCGTGGAGCGTGGTTCAAGAACAGTGGGGTGCGATTTTTATCCTGTTAGAACGAGGTGGCCGACCAGGGTCTTGCGGATGTTAAAAAGCAATAGTTTCCTGGTTGGGAACCCTATTTAAGCTAGTCTGAGAAAGGGGTGTAGGGAAGGATGCCTGGGTCATTTCATTGGCTGCATGCCAATGAACAGAGGTGTTGATTATCTCACTTTGATAAAATAAGGATTGCAAGCTAGCTTACCTTGTCTCGTTTTGTTTCTATTTACGCTTATATACTAGGATAATGTTCTACACAACGTCTGCAAAGCTTATGACATTTCATTGTGAACATTTCAATACCAAACTTGACCATGCTAGCTAGCTAGGACGGTTCATTTAGAAAAACAATAAAAAATATATAATTACTAGGAAATACAAACGATTGATGTTACAATTTCTTCTCATTGTTAATGTCCAATAGTTTCATTGAATGTTCTTTAGGCACCAATTTTGTTAATCCCAATTTATTAATCCTTAGAGTGGAAGCAGTGTGCCGTTTTGTCTAAATCTACGGTACGTTGTGTGAGAGAAACAGGCAGGCCCCCCTGGAGTGTTCACCAGGGGCATTTTGGGCCTGTTCCTTTGATCTTACCCAAAGAGGGGGGAAGATTCAGGGATTGGTTCCCCTACAAAGGAATTCCCTCCGCACTGTGGAGCCTGAAAAATGAACGGAGCCTGGAGAAATCATAATGGGCATCTGCCGTTCAATTGCCCAGTGCTTTTCACTACAGGAAAATGCTTCTCTGTCTAGACTTGAACAGATAAACTGCGTCTGCACTGCGCCGGTTGGGCTATTCTGATCGCTTGTATTGCTGTATTTGTGTGGTTTTTATTCCAGTTTCTCAGGAGGTTTCATTAGACTGCAGAGGGGTATTATGAGGCTGGTTTCTGACTTTTATGGTCTGTGTTATGGTTTAATTGTGGTATTGTGTTTAGAGGGACTATTAGATTTATTTTAATAAGCTTTATAATGGAGTGGTTACTGTAAATGGTGCATTGGGTTAAATGTCGGAATTAATACTACTAAGGGGAAAATACACAATGAAATATTCCCCTATAGATCCACACTGTATACTTTTATTGTATATATTTTTTATATATTTGTAGAAACACTTCCCTCTAGAGCTAGAGTTAGAGCTACCGTAGCTGCGAGATGAGACAAGGCCTCGGTAGCTCCAGCCTCTGTGTCTTTAGGCACTGTACAGTCTGCAGTTTGCACGACAAGACTGGAGGTCATGGGCTGGCTCAGTGAGTTATCAAGGACATGACTTATGGAGAGCGGCTTTCAGGGCCTTTTCTATTGGCCCCTAAACAAATTAGAGAGAGACAAAAACACTAGAGCACCGCTCTGTTATTGAATTGCATCTTGACATGCACCACTGAGAGTATAATTCACAGGATACTTAAAGGCCTGGGCACAATACAACAGGGACAAATGAGTTTGTTTTGTACGCCGTTTATAACAGGCCCACTGAAAGAGAAACTTTTTTCCCCCCAAAACAATTAAGGACCTATTACCACTAATTGTATGGCTCTGTTAATATTTTGTCCTGCGCATATATTAGTTTTGCCTCACCTAATATGTTTGTTTCATTTTAGCTTATTGCTGTCATAACAACAATACCGCATATAGGCCTACTTGGTATTGGCTTGTTTGCTTATATAGCTTTCTATTAAGTCACAACCCACAACAGAGGGATCTGGGAAAATAGTGACATTTAAAAATATATTGGCCCGTAGCACCTAGCATGAGATGAATGGGGAATATCCGGAAGGCTACGTTGAAGGTAACCATGTCTGTCATCGGGGCACAGGGGAAACAGCCAAATGAAGCATCCCAAATCACCTCTCTCTCAGTGCTGCAATACATTCTCCATCTTGGAGGGGGTTTGAGTTCTTCAGAACCACCGTGTGAGTTTATGACAGAGGACAGTGTGGGGTGTGCTAAAACCTCAGAGGCCCAGTGAAGTGGAAACGGGGTTTACACCTTACCTTCCATAGAGGCTTTACCACTAGCGGTCCTTGTGCTTCCAGAATATTGTGTTCAGGTCCTTGGAATGTTAAATATGTTCCTGTTCCTCCCCAAGGGGAATGCTTTCACCTGTTCATACCCCTAAATATCCTAAGTATGCTATTTTAAAGTGGTCAAGTCCTTTTACCCATGCCTTTCAAGTCCTTTCACCTAGTTGATTTTGTCTGTCATGACAAAGAACGAGACAGAGTTTGGTGGATGAATTTAGTCTCAGTATTTGTGGACTTAGCCTTTAACTGTCTTCTTCTGAAAGGTGATTTCACCAACTGTGTTCTCTTTGTGGTTTCCTGTGGTGAAGGCAGTTGTGGAGCTGTTGCTATGAGGAGACAACACTCGCTGTTTCTAAGGAAACACTTGAAACAGAGACCACACAGCACTAATTTGATGCACCACAGGCTGGTTAGGTAGTAAGATGGAAACTCCAGCAGCCAGCGCTCTCAAAAGTGCTGCCCTACTGCATAAACAAGTTTATTGGTCTCCAGGAAGCGTTTGCTGATTTTCCTTAGATAAACGTAAGTATTTAGCCTACATGTAAGTGACATATTCAGCCAGATAGGGGAAGAACAGCTTCTTGTGTCACCTCCTCTGTATATTACAAGATGAGTTGATTGACGTCCTCAGTTAGGAGTAATGTGTGCAATTACTATTTTGAATAGTATTGTTCTGAGGTACTGTATTGAGTTGACTCCACAGCAGCCATGGTCTATGAACAATAACATCTAAAAATAAAACCATTTGTCTGCAAAACTTCAGGGACATAGACCTGCCTCTTGGTGTTTGTCGTAAACCAGCAAGCACCTGGTGGTTTTGGTATCGACCACGTAGACACTAGCCCTGGTGCCTCAGGGCCACATGCAATATTTCTTATCCTCAGTCTTTGTTAGAGACTTTCTTCTTTTCCTCTGTTTGCGTAGGTTGAGTGACCTGGGTGACCCCTGGATTACTGCACATTGTATTTCTTCTCCAATTAGTATCGGGGGCATTTTCACTCTGGGAAGTATAATATCCCATGAGACTGACACTTTCAACGTACTGGATGTAAAAGGGCAACGATAAAGGTCAGGAGGCAGCCGCTACTCAGCTGTTACCAGAAACATGTGTACAGAGGCTTTGAGCTGATGGAGGCAAGCTAATTCAGTGAGCATTGAAGGACTCACTTTTTCCATGCATTGCTTATTAATTGGCTCGCTTGAGGCATATGAGGAACATCTGTCAGGCTGACTGGAACTCCCCTCCGCCCCCACCTTGCCTTTTATCAGCGGCAGGGGGGCTTCTGGGCAACCCGGAGCCAGCGAGGGGCTAATAGGAGGTGGCTGTTAGCCCCAGCATGGCTCCCGCTCCCTCCCGCCCTATGTTCTCCCCTCAACGCTAATGTTCCAGAACAGTGGAGGGACGGGGAGCTGGTTTCTCAGCAGCTCTGACTCATCCTCCTGTTAGTTCACCAGCTGGAGGGAGATGTGTCACACCTTCCACCAAATGTTTCTCTCAAGTACTTTTGCTGTTTTCTTCCATTTTGATGTGTCCTTGAGTGTCACATTTGGTCCCTTCTGGCCTCACCAGCACTCTCAACCAGGCGCCCCCAGAAAAAGGCCTGAGACGGATGTGTTTTATCGCTGTGGTCCACTAGTTCATAAGCAGTTCAACATCTAATCCCCTCAAAGTTCGTCTATAATGCGATAGCTCAGAGAGCTTTTAGCGGGAAGGGATGGATTTCCCAAATGGAGTCTCATTGTGTGTGGAAGTTTGTGTGTGTGCCCCAGTATCTGACTCACTGTGCTAGGTTCTCACCCTCTGACAGCAGTTTAATGAGGATTTGTGACCAGGCTCCATATTTCAGCTACAGCTGCCTGCTGGCTCAGACCAAGGGGACTGAATGTTCAGTGACAACTTCTCTCACATGACACATGAAGCTGCCATATGTGTTTCACTGGTTGGATGTTAAAATGTGTAGACACTTCTATATGTTTAATATCAGGTGCGTTTTGCTAGGTCATTGATAATAGTTTTTTTATTGACTTGTTAACTTGCTGTACCTATGTTCTCTATTACTATCAACCTAACTGTGATGGTTTAGTGTTGTTACACAGCATTCTTTAACGCACATGTATGTCTATAAATATATAAGATGACACAGTTTTACCAATTCCCTCTGTGCCCCTTGGATCCTTAAAATGCCTTTTGGGTAAAGGCATTTATTAGTGTGCAGGAGGCACCTCCCTGTGGTTGAAATAGGAATTGTTAACATTGTTTACGGGGATATTTTAACTTTTCAGGAAATAAGATATGTTCCTGCTTACCTTTAGTCAGACGAGATCACTATCAATGCTATGATTGTATGTCCAAGTAAATAAGTCTGACTAGGGGTTTGAACGACCATATCTTAATTCACAAAAAGCTATCACTTTTAAAAATGTCTAAAAAACGCCCATTTTAATATGTGTTAACATGAAAAACATAATAAATATAGTCATTTACTTCAGCCATAAACATGTGAGTTATAAGCTCCCGTATGTTGACCATCTCTTTACCTTTTGATTTTGTTTTTCAGGAATTCTCTTCTCTACTCTGGTGTTTGGGCCGGCCTGTGGTTTCATCCTGGGCTCCCTCTGCACCAAGTTCTATGTGGATGCTGCCTTCATTGACACATGTGAGTCACAAGCACATCCTATGGACTACATATATACCCCTCAACACATTCATAGGAGGTCTTTATGTATATCTTTTGTTGTGTTGTTAACATATGTCTCCCTCCCCAGCTAAACTGGACATCACGCCAGACGACCCACGGTGGATCGGGGCGTGGTGGGGAGGCTTCCTCCTGTGCGGTGCCTTACTCTTTTTTTCAGCCCTCTTCATGTTCGGTTTCCCCCAGTCCCTGGCCCCCCGCGACGGCGAGGGGGAGAGCGAGCAGGCCATGCTCCCGCCCCCCCAGACAACCGTCTATGAGACTCCCAAGCCCAGCAACGGGGCAGCGCACAACCACGAGCCCACCAGCAGCCCCACCTGCTGCCAGCAGCTACGAGGTGAGGGCGGCATGGTCCACACAGTACCAGCTGATGTCCAGTCTACGTTGTAATTGCTCTCTAAAAGGATTCATGATTTCATGTAGCATTTATTCTCAACGTTACAGTATTTATAATTAGTAATAGGAAAAATGTACATATGTTTGAGTACTTGACTGTGTAGTATACAGTATTTCACCCTGGCAGGGATTGCTCCCTCTAAACTAATGTGACAAACATAGTTACATGTGTTGTTTTGTAAAGTGTACCCTGTTTCCTGAACAGCCATATGCTCACTATAATATCTCAGATTAGATTTAATGCCAGAGCTGCCCAAGCTTCAGATCCAACATTGAACAGACTAGAGGAATGAGGGTACATTCCAAATTAGATTAATGTCTCTTTGACACCACAGACTCATTCATTATGCAACTTTTGGCACCAGGGGTTGATCCCAAACACATACTATAAGTGGGTAAAAGACGAAGCTGTGGATCCTGAAGAGTTCAGATATGACAGATCTTTAAATATCTTCTTTTTTTTTTTAACTGTCTTTTTCAATTCACACATCTTGTTTTGAGTTTATGGTTGTACTGCATGGTGATATAAACTACCAATGTACCAACATTTCTCCTCTCCTAACAGTGATCCCCAAGGTCACCAAGCACCTGCTCTCCAACCCTGTGTTTACCTGCATCATATTGGCTGCCTGCATGGAGATTGGCGTAGTGGCTGGTTTTGCTGCCTTCCTGGGCAAGTACCTGGAGCAGCAGTTCAACCTCACCACATCCTCCGCCAACCAGCTCCTGGGTTTGTAACATGCCAATAAACTTTGCTTTTTCATATTACGTTTGCCATGCACTGTTCATGTCTACACACAAATATATGATGGATTGTCGTCTTCACTGATCACACACAAGACTATGCATGATTTCAAATACATATACACATACACACACGCACAGTGGAAGAGAGATTAATCAGGCATGGATCTCCTGTCTACAGGAATGACAGCCATCCCCTGTGCGTGTCTTGGGATCTTCATGGGGGGCCTGCTGGTTAAGAAGCTGAACCTGTCTGCACTGGGGGCCATCCGCATGGCCATGCTGGTCAACCTGATCTCCACGGCCTGTTACGTCTCCTTCCTCTTCCTGGGCTGCGACACCGGGCCTGTCGCCGGGGTGACCGTTGCCTACGGCAATGAGTAAGAAATAGCCTGCCGCTAAACAATGACTTAACATTGTGCTGCTCCAGTGACTGCGGGTTACATGAAGGGGAATCAGCGTTGTTGTGTGGAACCACTGTGTGTCTGCTCTGCCACAAATCCATATTACAGGGCGGTGCTGAGGATTCCTCTTTTCTCTTCTGTCCGCTTGCAGGACACTGCGGACGGGCCAGAAGCCGGAGGCTCAGTGCATCAGCCACTGTAACTGCTACACCTCCTCCGTCAGCCCCGTGTGCGGCTCCAACGGCGTCACCTACCTGTCCTCCTGCTTCGCCGGTTGCAACAAAAGAGTGAGCACAGGGGCCCCACCTCCCTTCCCTGCGCAGGTCATTACCCTGAAGGACTCCCGGTCCTGCCCTCCGAGGAGAAGAAGCTGCTCTCCACTGTCACTAACCCCACCTGCAGCCATGCCAGAAATAGAAACTATCTGAACAGATTAGTGTAACTAATGACCTACGGGTGGAATTGTAAAGTGCCACCTACCGTTCCTATATCACATGCCGCTTCGGTTGTTCTCTTTCCACTTTTCATTTCCTGCCTCTCCGGGTTCAAACCACACAAAAAAAAAGGCCTTGTCGAATGCAGCCGTGTAAATCTCAATGCGTCTGACTGGCTGTGGTAGTCAGGTGGCTGGGCACTGCAAGCAGCTGCTGCTGTCTTCACATTGATGTCCACTTTATTCCAATCACATGCTGCAAGGAGGAGCTTCTAGCTCGCTGATCGCCACTGCCTATAATGTTAATCTGGCCTGTTATCTGTGTCTTGCCTATAATTGCAGTGAGGACATTTATGCTTGAGGAAATATGTGCATTCTCAAAGCTTTGCATGCACTGTTAACACTCTGCTTGCCGTTTCTGTGGCCTTTGCTTAAACGAAACGCCTAGTTGAAGTAATTACAGGCAATTGGTTCATAAAGAAGTTCGTCCTGTCACGATGTGACAACATGATAACACAAGCTGCGGCGTCCCTGTTTGTGTCTCTAGAACCTGACGGGTTGCACGTGTATCTCAAGTGACAGTGAGTTTGCCACAGCGGTGCCAGGGAAGTGCCCCAGCCCTGGCTGCCAGGAGGCCTTCCTCACCTTCCTGGTGGTGATCTGTGCCTGCAGCATGATTGGAGCCATGGCCCAGACACCCTCCGTCATCATCCTCATCAGGTAACACACAACCGCTCACCATGTGTGGGAAGAAATAGAGAGAAATACTAGCAGAACTGATCGCTTTTCCCACTCTACTACTCTCATAGGACTGTGAGCCCTGAGCTGAAATCGTATGCTCTTGGAGTGTTGTTTCTCCTGCTTCGACTTCTTGGTAAGAATTCTACACGTGTAGCTACATTGTGTATACACTTCCCGCATTTCCCCCTCTATTCTCCTCGAGTCCATTTTAGATTTGGATTGATGTTGAGATTGGGATGAATATATCTAGATTATAAAAAACATCATCTGTTTGTCTATCTGTGTTGCAGGATTCATCCCCCCTCCACTCATCTTTGGTGCTGGGATTGACTCCACCTGCCTTTTCTGGAGCACAGACTGTGGGGAAAAGGGAGCCTGTCTACTGTATGACAATATTGCTTACAGGCATCTGTATGTGAGCCTTGCCATTGTTCTCAAGGGCATCGCCTTCCTGCTCTACACCACCACCTGGTTCTGTTTACGCAAAAACTACAGGAAATACATCAAGTGTCACGAGGGCATGCTGTCGCACACCGACATGTACCCTGGCCTCTGCTCCGACAACATAGCAAAGGAGGGGTCCAAATCCGTCAACAGGACAAAGTTTATATACAACTTAGAAGACCACGAGTATTGCGAAAATATGGAGTCTGTTTTATAAATTGCACACCTCCAAGAGAAAGACCCCCTGCTAATACAAATATTTTCTTCACAGATCTTCCTTTGTCTGTATTCTTTGTGGAAAGGATACTCAATATTTGTTTGAGAAAGATAATCTATTTGAGGGCCCTTTCAGGTCCTGAAAGACTGTTGCTGCTCTATACTCCTCATCGCAGGTATCTTCGGAAAGGGTCCGTTGTGATAGCCGAGATCATGTTAACTTATCAGCGAGGTGTCGTCCAGTGCCAGTGAATTCTGTTGTGATTGGTGGTAGAAGACAAGTATCCTACAGTACAGAGAGGCTCTGTCCCAAGCCACTAGTTTAGTTGTTGGTTATAGTGCTATACTATAGTTGCCATACGGATCTGTCAAGGTCCCAGTCATTTGTGTGCACTGTGACATGGTTTCTTTTCAGTCAGTGTGCACTGTGTGTTCTGTCTCACTCCGTTCTCTTTTACAATTTTGTTTTCCGAAACATTTAGTTCCGTCCATGATATTTTACATATGAAAAAAGTTGCCAAGCGTTTACAAACTAATATTATCAGACATTATGTACAGCGTGTTCTGATAGTAAAGCATAAACTCGCTTTACTATTATTTAGGGTAAAAAAAAAAAAGTGTTTTTCTTGTTTGGTGACTAATACCAGCCAACTATTGGATACCTTCAATGTCAGTGAATCATGTCCAATGGTTGTAGCTGGGATGATTATTATTATTATCAGCATACAATGTTGGAAAATAAAAACTTGCTGGACACTTTTTATCACTTTTTTTTTAGACCAGACTGTTGTCTGTGTTTTAGAGGTGCAATTGACACATACTTCATATCTATTATTACCAACTTTCTCTAGTCATTTGTCCGGCTGCAAGATTCTTTCTGTCATAGCAGTTATGTTTTGCATTTGCTTTTTCTTTTTCAAGTTTATTAAACCCTAATATGTCTTAATAATGAGGGATTATCCAGAGAAGAAATGTGTTTATGTTTTATTTGGGTTTCTCCACCTAGTGGGAAAGCCATCATTTGAATATCAAGAAAAATATTTGTATGCGTGTTACAATGACATTCAATTAATACAGAGGATTGAGGATAATATATTTGTTAGGCTCAGAATATGTTATTAGATTGTATTAAAATTACAGTATGAAACTAAGTAATGTTAAATTATATGAATAATGTTTGTTTTGACATACTTATGTCATATATGAATTGGGACGAGAAACAACTGTGGCGAAAGTAGAATGTAACATATTTGGAAACGAAGCCCCTTACTACTTCAAGGCATGCAGATGAGCATGTGAAGTCACTGATAATGGTACCAGGGGTAATGGTCATGAAGTGACAGGATAGATTAACCCACGCTAAGATGATTCACACATGAATTGTTCATGAACATGTATTTGAAGAGCTCTTCAATGCTTGTTTGCACACCCAATTTCTTATATTACTTAACAAGGTCTCTACAGTTATAGTTTTGACATTGTCCCTTTTCTTACACTTTTTGTATGGCAAGATATCATTTATTTTATTCTGAAAATAAATACTTTTTCAGAAAAATAAACATCTATTTGTTGTTGATATTTTTAATAATATACTTTTGTTTTAAACACTTGTTGTGTGCTGGGTTTAGATTTTTTTGTGATGGTTAAAGAACTCATTAATACTGCCCTATGGATTTCTATTTAACATTACAGTATGCTACAATAAAACCATTTTATAGTTGCAATGCAACCTCTAACACGCTTAATAAACTGAGGGAATCCGAAAGTTTAAGGCTCATGGGATATAATTGTACTTTCCCATGTTATCTATGACCTTTTTCATCGTTGTATTTCTCAATTTTTCGCTGGTCTTCTCAAATCATAATTGCTGTGAAATAGGTCAGATTGGCCTAAAGGAAATAATGGGACAGGCAGAGCAAAAGATGGGGTTTTCATCATTTGATAAAGCACAGCAGATTACTAGCCCCATGGCTGATCTTTGGCTTTGCCGTTTTCAAGTGTTGCACGGAAAGCCATTTCAGGCAGGCTTTCACATACTAATGAGACACTTGATCTGACTTTAAATCTGAATTACTAATCTGATTCTAAATTACTGTGTAGGGGATTTCCAGCATCAAGATGCAGGCATGAATCATTAAAAGGTTCCACTGTTTGGGATTTTACTTCATAATGGAGCTCAGATGTGTAGCTGCCTTTTGCTTAATTCCAAGCGTCTTAGAGTAGATAACCACACACAATTTTTCATAAGGTCTGCTGCATATTGATATGGCTCGAATTCCAGGTTTATAATGCCAGATGAACGAAACTACAGTGTGTGTGTGGCGGGGAGAGGAGATGACTGCATGGGTTCAAGAGAGACGGTGCAGCAAATCATCACTCAAACCTTTGGAGTGGGAGTGCTATACCACAGACAGAATTCATCACATCAACTATAAATATCAGTGGAATGTTTAAGCAGAAAATATGCAAAGATACTGCTTCATATTTGTAGGGCAATGCAGTCATTTAAATATAAAAGATGACTTTTGATGAGGAAAATCCAGTGTGTGCTTTCTAAAAGATTTGAGTGTGTGCTCTCTAAAAGATTTGCTTAGCGGAAACCACCTTGTTTAACCTGCCTAAGGATGAGCAGACTTTAAGCTGCCAGTAGCAATACACCTCACACTGTACAAACCAGACAAGAGGGTAACTGTCAACATGAAATAGCGGTGTGTGTATGTGTGTGGCTGTGTTCCTGTTTGGACAATTGTGTGCACATGCGAGCTAGCTAGTGTTTTCACCGCATCTGTTTTTCTTGGTCTCATGCGTTTATCTATCAGGCGCTAGGTTGTTGTATCACACTGCACATAATTAATTTGAGAATTCATCTTACAAAGTTCTCCAGAGACTTATACTTCCAGTTTGTGAAAGTACATAGCCTCAATCAAGTAGCATTTTTGTAGCACATGTCTGGTCCTGTTGACTGATGCCATGCCAGTACCAGGGCAAAATATACAATAAATAAACATAATTAGAAATGTAACTATTTGTCATGTTCTTATGTGCGTTTTGAAACCACAACGTAATCAATACAATGAGATGGTTTTGAGGAAATATGCTTCTTTATGCAAGTGGCAATTGTTTGAGGCAATAGAGGCACTTTAATGAGGTACAGCTAGTGTGACACGCACCTCACTCGATATGCTTATCACACCAAAGCCCAACAAACCCACCTAAGATTCATCAAACAAAATGATACTTTTTAAAGTCCTGCCTGTAAAAAGCAAGCAGCCCCAAAGGCAGGCATTCTTAAGGCGTATCCTGCTAGTCTGTGGCTTCCATCAAGTGATGCTATTGTAACTGATGCGTCACTTTGAGAATCAGATATAGACTGAGATATTTTAAGAAAAATAAACTACACTGGTCTTACAAAATAGCCTTAATTGTTTTCTCTCAAGCTTAAGAGTAGACATTTCAATGTACTAATACAGTGGACCAATATTTCATTTACTCTGAAGTGAAGCCTTTTTTTAGAAAAGATTTTATTTCTCGATGAAATTAGGATTTCAGGTTTTCTGTTTAAATTGAAGCAGTTGCTTACGGTTTATGTAAAACAATGGCTAAAAAACTGCATTTCCCCTCGGGAAATACAATGCAATGGATGTGTGTCTAATTGAGCAGTATGCCTATGGAACAGTTTACCATAGCCATTGAGGGTGATTTGGTACAGGATGTCAACAACAAAATAATGTGGATGGATCCGAATCATGCTTGCACCATTTTAATAGCAGTTCATGTGGTCCAAAACATATACATGTTGTCTTACATTTGACGAGACACTAATGAGGACACTAATCCACATCTTTAATCCCTGTAAGAAGTGCAGCTCCTAGCTGTAGAAAGGGTAATGTCCCAGAGGTTGAAATGACTTGAAATGCTGCTGAACTGTCTGAAACCCTTAAGAAGCTGTGTGCTTCCGTAGAATTTGAATCTGTCCAAGGTCTTTTTCTGCGTGCAACACTTCTGAACTATAATGTCCAGTTCAATACAAAAGTTGAAAAAACACTTTATTTGAAACCTGTTCATTTTCCATGGGATTATTTTAGTATGTTTAGTGCTGAAACAAGTTCTTAGCAGCAGATTGTATTCTATAAAAGCATTATCCTAGCCTGCCAAAAGTATTGTAACTTACAGAACCAACATGGTTGTTATCAACTTAACTCATTAAAGTTTTGCAGTTATAGTTGGTCACCTTGGGAAATTTCTAAAAGTATAACAATTGGTTATTTCTTACATTTATTGTGTCTACTGCCTGGTGGTAGTTGAATGTGATCAGATTACCTTGCAGAACTATCCTTTCCCGGTGCAGTCAGTGCAGGCCCATGCACTACAACTGCAGCTCAGTTTATCTGATTTACTCCAAAAATATTTAATATAATAATAATATTCAATTAAGGGCAAGATCAGTTTATACAAGTAAATTAAGATCCGTTTAAACTATGCCTGCAGAAACAAGATGTGAAAATGTAAATTTCGTTCTTAACACTTACTGGACATCATTTGGTAAGTGGCCAGGATATTCACTGCAGAAACTGTAAACTGAAAATAAACGGTCTAAAGCAACTGCACTACAAACACTGCCAGTACATTTCTATTTCTATTTATCATATATTTTAATTATTTAAATTTGAAGGATTCTTCAGTTGGGCGATGGGCTGCTTTACATTAGCTGCTACTAATCCTATAAGATTGTAGTGTTCTCTATGTTGCTCCCATGGCAATGTTGGTGTGGCAGGCACACGCGCTGAAAGTTTGGCTGGGGAATTGGAGATGAGAACGGCTTGAGTTCTTGTGGGATTCAGGCATAGTAGCAATGATTCGATGGAAGTTAAACTTGAGGCCTGACATGACTCAGCACATTTTTTGTCTTATGAATATTAGTTAAGTTGATTATTTCGTTATTGATCAATTAAATATGTAGCCTGTCATTGGTTTTTTAATTTTGAGATAGGAGCGCGCGGAATCGCCTTTCAGCCTGCAGCTTTGAAACCCTTTGCCATGCAGTCAGAATTTCGAACATTAGTGTTCGGATTTACAACATTGCTGGTAATATTTTTGATAATAACATATGTTACTGAAGAGGAAGCAATTGCGTAAGTACCCTTTTGAGTGAGCGTTTGTCTGCAAGTCTCTGTTTTCGCGTGTGCGTGCGCTTGTAGCTACTTGTAGGCTAATTCCATAATTTGCCTATACGCTTCATTTCCATTATTTAAAACGGCGTTGGCTAAAGTTAATCAACCTTTTGTTACACTGCAATGCAAGTGGTAACAGCTTTTCCACCTCAGCGGTCTATAACAACGTTGTTATGTCTTCCGTTCCGTCTTCATTTGCAAGCTATTTGAAAAAGAAGCATATCAGTGTGTATGCGATTGTGGTATAAAACACATCGACCCTATAGCTTATGTTCCTTCATTATGCAGATGGGGATCATTATGCAGATGAGGTTCTATAGGTCTTGCAATGTACAGTCGTAGACTAGACAATCTGCCTAGTCTTTCGTTTTGGTTCACAGCCAGCCTTTTTGGTCTCTAAAACTACGACAACCGAAAGGCTGCATATAAGAAGGGGTACATAATATATTTGTTGCCTACCTCATCTTAAAATAAGTGAACTAATTATGTCGTAAGTCAGCAATGGAAATGTTTGAGCCACCAAGTAAGATGCTTGTTGAAGAACTGCGTTTCACTTCAGAGAGAAAAGTAATCTTCCGCCACATAAGCCCATTGAAGTTTAACTTCCTTCCAATTATGTCTCTGTGCAAGGTCAGAACTAATAGATATAAGATACTGAGTATCGCAGGTATTGGAGTGGCCATCACAAAGCCCTGATCTCAAAACAATAAAAAATGTGTGGGCATGACTGAATGAGCATATGCAAGCAAGGAGGCCTACAAACCTGACTTAATTACACTAGTTCTGTCAGGAATTTGGAGAAATATTCCAGCAATTTATTGTAGAAAGCTTGTGGAAGGCTTATCGGCAATGCTAACAAAATGTATGTAAACTTCTGATTTGTTGCCTCATGGGAGTTCACAGGAAGGGAAAACATGATTCTCTTTAGACATAGATGAGCCCCATTGCAGGAATTGTCTATCACAAAAAAATTTGTCAAAGAAAAAATTCAATTGCAATGCATGTTTGTGCTACTTTTGAATACAGTTGTTGTATAGTTCTGGGATAGTAATATTCCTCTTCCAGCCTCACTTTACAAAACAAGGGGATTTTGAGTAGGCTACTCCCTGATGATGTCACATTTAAACAAACAGCTTCACAATTTTGAGAATTATAGTTTTAGACAACTAAACATTGGAATATGCTGATGCATTTATTTATATATGGAAAATATAGGTTTAAAAAAATAATACTTTGATAAAAAACATTGAACATTGTAAAAAGAAACATGCAAGACAATTTCATTCCAAATGGGTATTATTTATGGAAATATACTTTACTCTTTATACAGGGTCAAATAGACAACATTGCTTTTGGAACATAATTAACATCCAGCGTCAATATGACAGTTTTTGCAAGCAGAGAAAACAATCATACACAAGTCTGACACTTGCAATTGAACACATTTAGTACTTTAGTACATTTTGTTCCTTAGGCAAATCATTTCTTTCAGTGACTTGTGTACACAATACATACTTAATTAAGATGTTCACACTTAATTTGCAACCTCCTGTTATACACAATATAAGCCTAAGACTAATTGCATTGGCTGCCTTGTCTAATCCATTTTCATTGCAGCTTCTTATGTTTTCTCGAGAAGTTCTGTCATTATTAAATAGGCAGATTTGCATAAAAATTATATTTTTCTTTACAACTAATTACCATAGCATAAAAGCGTATTCCTAAATTATTAACAATTAGCCTGTGGCATGTCTATATGTTACAGGCGATTGAAACACATAGAGGCAGACACCAAGGCTAATAGCCAAACTAATTCCCATTTACAACTGAAGAGATCAGTGGACATATCATTTCAATGTGTAACTGTCCCTCAACTTGTAATTACTTGCTTTAGACACTCTATTGAGTGATAATAATACAGGCCTCTTCCTCTCATATGTTACAAAACTGTATCTATATAGATAGTTAGCAATGTATCCAATGTCCATTACTTTGGAACATTTCATGGTCTAAAATAACAGGCCTGTGGAGGTTGCATATGCTTTGACATTGAGTAGATTGTAGACATTGCTTAAAAATAACATTTGTCAAATAGAAAATGCAACCATCCCAGTGTCATCTGCAGAGCCAACTACACATACAGGTAACTGATAACAATGTTTATGACACAATCCACCAGTGTCTAAAATGGTATCTTCTTGGTTTAGGAATATTGAAGGTTCAAGAACAATCTACCTGCAGCAGCAAATTCCCCAGCAAAACAGGTTTGTCACTTTGCTTAGTATTTTTATCTATTCTTTGACCTCATATTTTTTGCTCAACATTTATAATCACTTGATCCATGCAAAAACAATTAGAGGGCTTGCATCATATGAACACAGTCTTATGGTTTCTGGCTATTTGGGGTTTACCCCTTAGGCAAAAGAGGGACGCCTAATCTAAGCCATTAAGTTTCTTATTTCCATAGAAACATGGAAAACCTAGGGGAATAAGAAAAGCTCCATTGATTACAAAGTCATGTGCATCTCATTTGTATAATTAATTGTTCACGCAATCAACTGTTGCCATTCTCGTTCTTTTTTGTTTTTGCACACATGGTCTCTTGCCATCAAACACACAACTTTCATCTAGACTCAAGTTTATCATAATGGCCTAGTGGATGATTAGACTCATTAGGTGACTCTTGGAATGTCTTGGTCTACCAAAACAATTCTGTCAAACACCAAACACTTTGTCATCCTTCAGAAAAACACCAATAAAGGCTTATCCAACATCATTGGCAAATGGTGCAAAAGTTGATACCCCTGCTCCTCCTCCAAACTTGGACAGCACAGGCCAATTTTCTTCCAATCACTGGGTCCTAAACAAAACCCTCTCCAACCTCATAAGGTACAATCTTTTTCCAGGGGTCTCCTACATGGATCTTAACGGCAGCCATCTGAGTTAGAGATACTGATAATGATATTTACCTACTTGACTGAACTGTTGATGTGACTTGACACATTCCTTGCCCATAGGAAGAACATCTTAAAGTTCTTAGATCCAGAGAGGGACATCTCCATTCTGAAGGGACGTTTTAAGCCAGGGGACATTGTTCACTATGTTTTTGACCGTCAGAGCACTACAAACATCTCAGAGAACCTATACCGCCTTCTCCCCACTGCGTCCCCCATGAAGAACCAGCATTATAAAAGATGTGCCATTGTGGGCAACTCTGGGATCTTGTTGAACAGCCACTGTGGCCCAGAAATTGACTCTCATGACTTTGTCATCAGGTATGGCTTCAAATAAGAGATAATTAGAGCAAAAATAAGACCATAAAAGGAAAGCAGGGTTCAAAGAGTCAGAAATATGTTTGTCATATTTAAAAAGTATTGATGGCAAGAAATATAATAAATCACCCTTTAAACTGCAATGATTGTAATTTTTTAACGACTTTTTTTATGTAGGCCTATGTAGTGATTACACTTTGTAAATACATTTTAAAATGATTTCAAAATAAGCAATGGTATCAGGCTTTCTGAAAATGGGTCTTCATGCTGCATGTAGAGCAATTCAATACTTGCCAGTGAAATCTTGACATTTGAAAAAGCTATTGCTATTCACAATGAATTGTGAATTAAATGAAATGAGATACTTGGTGTCGCACTGACAGTCGTAAGGCCCACACCCATCTATCAGGGGATTTCAGTGTCTCAGTGTCTACAGTGACTACTCCTTAATTCTGCTCTGCACTAGACAGTTTGGAGGTGTTTATTTCTCTTCACAATATTTTATAATGGTTGAATGTGATGCCCTGCATAATATGTAACAATGTCGGCACAGCAACAGGGGTAGGCACAGTAACAAGCCATGTTTGTATTACTGTAAAGCAATAAGATGTCTGTAAAGTCCCTCACTACTTTGAGTAATATATGGATATCTGCATGTTGTCTTTCCAATGTCGGGCCATTTTTCTGCAACCACACAAATAATTGACAGTTATTCTACAAATCATTGAGTTGTATATGTGACCTGGTTTGAGAGTCAAGCCACTAGGCAGGACATAAGCAGAAGCAAAAGTATCTTACCTGGGCTTCTATATCTGTGATCTACTGTCCTTATGCTATAACTGTCTGTGCCACAGCTGTGTGCCAGTCTAAATCCCTAGCTTCCTATAGCTAAAGGATCAGCACGGCCCAGCAAAGGCAGGTGTGGATGAGTCTTCCACTGCAAAGACTGGCCTTGCCTAGCAGTTAGGCAGTTAGCAGGGAGGCTGTTTTTAAAAGAGCTAAAAATAAAATTTTGAAGCATTTTGCTTTGGTATTCAGAAAAACAGGTGAGGCCTCAGCTCCCAGTGCTCAGGTCTTATAATGGAGCACTGCAGTCCTCTTTAGAACATACGGGAGTGATGGGGCAGGTGGACAGAGATCGAAGAGATTCATTTATCAACGGTATTTAATATTCAGCTGTACCATAGCCATCCCTGAATGCCCCACAGAATCTTACAGTAATAAATGGTGTGGATTTTCCATGTCTGTTTCAGTACAACCCTTTGGCTGGTTATGTAGCTGTAACTATTATAGCTATCAAAGCATATATCAAATCCTCAGCCGTATTAGGTTGACAATATAGCAACTTGCTGCAACAATGAACTTGCAGAGTGGAATATGATGCGATGACAGGATCAGGAACACGGACTCAGTGATTTCAGTTGACAAGGTCAGAGCTTGGATGGATGGAATCTATGACCTGACTCAGTGCTAATTGCGTAGCTCTCTGTCTGTCTGGCTGCCCTCAGGTGCAACCTGGCACCAGTGGAGGAGTATGCTGAAGAAGTGGGCCGGCGCACCAACCTAGTGACCATGAACCCCTCGGTGGTGCAACGGGCCTTCCAGGACTTGGCCAGCAAAGAGTGGCGGGATCGCTTCCTCCAGCGTCTGCGCAGCCTCAGCGGCAGTGTGCTGTGGATCCCAGCCTTCATGGCCAAGGGAGGAGAGGAGCGTGTAGAGTGGGCCATCGGCCTCATTCTCCAGCACACGGTGAACGTCCACGCGGCTTTTCCCTCACTACGCCTTCTCCATGCCGTCAGAGGGTGAGACACAGGACTTAGGGGAGGGGTGGTAAAAGAGACTACACAAAATCGTGTGCCTATTTGATCAGTGTGGCATCCAGTACCTTTCTGCCAAGTGAGCTCTGTAATCCAGGGCTTGACATACTCTAATCTTAACAGCCCTGTAGCTATTTATAGACATAGTTAAAGCCACTCACCTGAGGCTGAGGCAGAGGTGAACATGGTTCAGCACAACTGTCAGTTTGTTTCTCTCCCTATATTATTTTAATTTCTCAGACAGACTACACTGGCCATAGAATCAATTGACTATACTATGGAACTGTGGCCCTGATCTTTCCCAGGGTTTTGCAGATACTTTCTCAGAATACCTATCTTCCTTCCTATCCCTGGGCTTGGGCTTCTCAACTCATGTTGTCCTTTAAATAGTTCCACTTTTACCACCAACATTGACCTCAGAGGGGTCTCGAGAGTGCACTGCTAGCCCAATAACTGGGCAGGCAGCTGTGGCCAGGCCAGACAGAGTCCTGGAGAGACCGACTGGAGGCGTGTGGTTAAGAGCACCAGATGGTGCATTGTTCATCCTGCCAGTCACCAGTTGCTGCCTTCTCTATCTTATCAGGATTCAGCTCCCATCTTCATGTGTCCACCATATATCAGACTGCAAAGCTGGGAGGGAATGGGTGCTAATTGCACAGGCTTATTCAAGGTTGAGTAAACGACCATTGTACAGCGAGGAATGCAGTGGATTCAGGGGCTTTCTATAGGATATTGGTTTCAATGGGCTCATCCTCATAGACTATCTATTGGGGAGCCATGGAGACCCCATAAAATAGTGTTCCTTTCTAAAAAGAACATGTGTATGCATAGCGTGCTAATTACATTATGATCAGGTGCAGTAGTATGTTCAGGACACTTGGAATATATTTTTCAAAGTTATTATGGTTTTATTATTAATGTGTGATGACATTACATATCTGCTTACAGATATTGGTTGACCAACAATGTCCTGATTAAGCGACCCACTACCGGATTGCTCATGTACACTATGGCCACTCGCTTCTGTGAAGAGATTCATCTTTATGGCTTCTGGCCCTTTCCTAGCGACCAACAGGGGAAACCTGTGAAGTACCACTACTATGATACTCTAACCTATGAGTACAACTCCCACTCCAATCCACACACAATGCCACTGGAGTTCAGGACACTGAGTGCTTTACACAGGCAGGGGGCACTGCAGCTCCACACAGGCACATGTAACTCACACAAGCTGTCAGACAAAACACAGCAAGGAATGTCTCCATAGAATGGACCCAGAAAGACTCTTTTGGAAAATTCTTCTTATTTATCCTACTATTGTCTGGAGCATCTATCAGAATCTCTCAATGAGTTGCTTCTACAAAAAGGGAATTTTACTTATTTACAGTCTTAGTAACTGTACGCTACCTGGCGTTTATTTAAGATGAGACCTGAGATTGTCCAGGTTTTCGAATTTTCGTACTGAGCTTGGAAAACAGAAAAGGAAGTTTGCGCAAACTTGAAAAACTGGTCATAGCTTGGGCAACCTCATTGCAGCGGTACACACCAAAGGTATCTGTTTACTGAGATTCTGCCATGTTCTCTTTTCAATTTGTTTCCTTCCAGGCCGTTGTCAAGTCTACCATTTTGGTAGTAGAAAAAGCACCACGCTGGACAAATTATTCATTTATGTACATACTGTATGTATGTTTGTATTTATGCACATACTGTATTTTACTTATCACTTTAGGGTGTTGGTTTACTTGTAAGACTCTGGTTGTGCCACTAGATGAAAGCACCTCATTGTTTAAAAACAAATAATATACAGTATAGTCTTCATACTACATAAAAACAATACCTTTCTGAACTTGCAGGCAGGCGGTTTGTCTTGTTTTTTGTTTGTTTGATTAACTACTTGCAATGCAAAATGAATGTAATATTCCTTATACAATATGCCATAGGATTTCTATAGACTCTTTAGTTGTTGTTGCCTTAAGGGTGGAAACTACTTAAGAATGCTGTCATGGGCAGACATTTGCTATGAATGGTTTCTCTTAAGTTCTGTTTGGGGTGGTATAGCCATGTTAAATGTTGATTGACCACTAAAAGCGAATGCTCAGTCTTATAAGGAAACACCCGGCTGTTCACACAAGGCAGTTTACACAAGCCCAGCCAACAGCAAACTCAGTCAACAAATTCTGTCAAGGGCTCAAGGGGTTAGTCAATTCCAAATAGTGACATCACTCAGACTATAGGGCTTTTACCAAGATAACACAACTCTTAGCTGAGTATCTAGTTAACCTCGTGTACATTGTTTTAAATGTTCGGAATGTGTAAAATGATTTCAGTGGACATCATGCTACAGTGACTACAAAAGTATTAAACTGAATCTAAAGCACAAATGTCTTATTTGTAGTCTTTTTTATTGATGTTTGCTAGATATTTCTGTAGCTCAAAACACCTGCAAAATGTCAATACAACAAATTGGTAACAAGTTTAGCATGTAGATTTAGCACCTAGCTTGCAGAAATATTTGAAGAGTACACTAGTCAAATAGGCAATGTTTCGGGGGATCTTAACCATGTGATTTGTCTGTGTGAACATTAGTCTTGACAAGATGCTTCACAAACATACAACTTGCTCATATTATGCTGCAATGCCATGTTGAGAAAAAAAAACAGAAACGCACTGCATAGGTCAGTATGCCATTTGAAGTCATGAAAGCCTTTATTTGTAAAAAGCTGGTCTAATTTGTCAAAAATAGAACCCGTCTGTGACCAATACAGCTATACTACTTAGACAAAAATCTGTCATGGGGTCACAGCTTTTAGATCATCCTACAGAGGTGTGTCCAAATATCCTGCTTCCAATGTTTTCATGTGTTTAGGATAAGCATTCCTTGTAGTGCTTGCCAAAGTGGTATGTATAACCTATTCTGTTCAAAATTGTATGTACTACAAGACAAAAAGCAGTTCATTCTTTGTAAAGAAGCATGTTTAAACCCCCTAATATAGCTCTATGTGTTATCTATTCCTGTTGCACTGTACTAACATGTTTTTAGAAAACAAAAGGCAAATGTAAAGATAAGTTGCTTTATACATACACCTGTGCACAAGTAATAAGAGATGTTTTAGTGTGATTTTTTAATACATAGAAATTGAAAATCTGGGGTAAGCATTAGTTACCAGTTAAAACATAGACAGCATACCAACTTTGGTAGCGTTTACAGAAGAGAAAGCTGAACTAACCCAAAGATCAATTTAAAATATAATTTTTTTTGACCATATACATAACTCCACTGGATTGATGAAAAAATAGTCTCAAATAATTTGTATACTCATATTGAAGGCAAATTGGATGGCAAAGGGGGAGTTACAGCATGACAGGAATTCTCCATATATGGGGTATCTCAAGGTAACAGACTCACACTACCAGTACAAATCTGAGGAAGCCAGTTTTCTTTTCAATATACTTTGGCTTCAAACATTGTATGAAGTCTTTCACACTAGACAGTAGTTGCCATTGTCATGTTTGAAGCTAGTGACTAGCCACCTGGTGATCAAAATAAACATATTGAATTAATTTAGATATTTTGTGTGTAAAATAATGAGTAATTGAACGGGTAACACATTTTTTTTCCATTTCGGATTGAAAAATATAATATACTGATTCATGTTTGAAACTATTGCCAAATTAAACCTTCACCATTATACACCCCACTCTGTACATAAATTGTTTTTACAAGAGCATAAGCAAACTATGAAAACACGTCTAGCAGGCATGCTAATTTACACTATTGATTCTGCTGCACAAATGCCTACACCCACTAGCATTTGTTGGCTATACAAGGCTTCTGCAATACACATACATGGATACAATATTTAACAATGTACGTTATCTGGATTACCTCGATCATTTCAGTATAAAAGCAGTAACACAGTCAAATACACGCACCCTATTTTAGTAGATTAAGACAGCTGTTTTGGAGCTGTTTTAACCCCTGCAAATCGTCTTTCTCTTAACATCATTGCAGATGTGTTCAAATACATATTGTCCTCACACAAAAATATATTCTATAAATCACAAAAAATGTAAATGGAAAACATTTAAATTTCACATTACATCCCATTACAACTTTAATAAGGTTAAAATAAATTGCAGTCAATAGTGTCAAATTTGGCAAACAAGCCTTGTACTGAGCCTTGAAACTACATTAATCTGTCATTAACAAGGATATGCAAGTAATGTTGATGGCCTTTTAATGTTAATGATCTTTAACGCCAATGGAAACTCATATTAAAACTCGACAAAAACGTAAGGTCAGCTTTGAACAAACTGCTGTGCAGTTACAACCGAAAATATAATCTGACTTTGACATAGCAGCAATATAGGAATCTCTCAAAGAATACAGTAAAAAATGCTCGTCTACACCAGACATGAGGACAACATGCCTCAAACATATTGACACAATAAAGTGGTTAGTAGAATTCTGCATCATTTGGACAAAGAGGAAAGTTGGCAAAAATAATCATCTTGTTAATAGCAATTCTGTATATCGAATCTTAGTTTGGATTTTTTCTAACAGGTATGATACCGTCTTACTTCAATATCCACCCAAGTCAAACAAGAGACAGTTAGTTACAATGTAACACTATACTAGATATTACAATACTTGAAATGAAGCAGCTTTCTTTTAATTTCAATAATAATTATATAACAATCTATAGATAAAGAACTCTCTCTTTTGAAGACAGACCCAAACAAACTAGTTTATTGCCATTTTTTTAAATGGTCTGAAATTGGATTAAGGATTCAAAATACCAGGAAGCATTGAAGTTGAACAAGGCCCTTGTGCAAAGGTTGAATGTGTTGGCTGACCAACTCATAACACATGAAGGGAGGGTACAGGCTGACAGTCCTTCATTTTTGTTGCTATGGGTAGCAGTGTAATGTACAGCAGAAATCCAGTTTGTGCGTTCATTTACCTGGAAAACAAGTAAAGCAACGCAATTCAAGAGCGTAATATTAAGGGATAAACGACAGTATGTAAATCAGTATGCCTACAGAACAGTATTTTTGTAATTGTAGCCTGCATGTTTTAACAACGCCCCAATGAATACCTAAGAGAGAGATACATTTAATTAATATCTATATGAAAAGGAACCACAACTACAAGATTGACAGAAGCTAAAAACACCATAATAAACTCCTCTTAACTCAGGGGCATTTTATGTATACTCTAAATAACTTTAAAAACAATACGTTATTATAAATTTGATCTATACAAATGGATAACTCAGGGTAACATAGATCACCTTCTTTTTCACAGTTCTATTGTGTTGAATGTAAGTTTTGGTGGTCTAGAGTTGACTAGGTGTTTAAAGGACATAGGCTAAGTGAAATAGCCCTGCAAAACATTGGTTGAATTATATGGGAAGCATGGCAAGTAAACAGGAGGCCATTTGTTCCTCGAAGGAAGTGGATCTGTGCTTAGAACAATTGAAAGGGCGGAAGGGAGGACCCTAGGATCAACACTAACTCAAAGAGTATTTTTGAGCTCTGACTGTTTCAAAAACTTGTGATAAGTCTGTATTAATGCAAATATTTAAATTGTTTTATAAATGAACTATTATTAGTATTTTCTTAATTTTTTAACACAGAGTGCTATCCCACCCAACTAAAATTGGACAGGCTAGTTAAAGTGTTTGGGATTCTTATTATCATTGATTTCTTAGAGTTATACAAACTGCGATGTTCTTCTTTTATTTTTTATTAAAGCGACTATGTGAAGTTTAGGAGGTGATTTTGGTGACACCTACCGTTTGCTTAGTGTAATTATTTGACTTAACCTGTAGAAAGGTATTGACAATACCTTAATACAAAAAAAGTTGCCTATAGAGGCTTTAAGCATCACCTGGTGGATTTGTCATGCTGCTACATTTCAATAGCTTTCAAAATCTTTATAAAATAGTAATAACAGCAATTCATCATGATTAAGACATCTATTTTGGGGGAAACTGTACAGTAAAATATTAAACATATACCTGTACTTGACATCAAAGAGGGTTGAGTCATCTTCCTCATCATTTTCCTCATTGAGAGGAGCCATCTCAACTCGCTCTGCTGGTGTAGTGATGATGTCATATTTTCTTGTCTTCCTGATTCTTTTTCCAGACCTTCAAGAAAATACAGATAAAAGCTAAAGCTAGATAAAAAGTAAAAGTAAAAGCTCAATACAAGCTCAAGCTCATAATAACCTATGATAAATAATTATGGGACATTTGTGTAGCCAGTAGATATTAAAACTATACTAAACTCTAATAAATTGTGTATTTGGGTTCTTGGTCAGAGAATGCTTGCAAAGATATTTTAACAAATGGTGGTATTGAAAATACCTAAAACAATAGCCACCACAACAGTGCGGACACTAGAACTACGACAGCAACACAGGTTTTGAAATATCACATGAACCCTCACAGCCAAAACCAATGATGACGCACTAGCAGATTGTTGTAGCTTCACGGTACAGGGGGACATTACAACGAGTGAGGAAATATTGCAGGCCGACACTTTACATTGTACAACAAAGTAATATTCATATTACATAATATTAATGTAGTGCATTAACTATTATACATATGGAAGACGAAATACCTTTACATTTATACCAATTTTGCTTACCTGAATATTTTTACGACCAAGCATGTGATGAGCACAGCTGTTAGAACGCATATCAAAATAACCGCGTTCTTTAGAGTAGGAAGATGAGGCAGGATAGAGGAAATTCTGGTTTCAGTAGTTGCGTCGGTGCCATTCTTGGATAAATCCTCATCATGAACAGATAATGTTGAATTTAATTTGGTAGCCGGTGAAGGAATCGCCTGTCTTTCACTAGTAACTTGCCATGCCGCAGCAACAATCCAAAAACAAACATATGTTAACATTATGAAATTTAAAGCTCAAAATAGTGCAGTGTGTTTTTTTATTTCCTACCGGAGGCGAACATCGAACAGCAAATTAAGCTCTGTCAGATTTCAAATAAATAGTATCAAATTCACATTCGGCTACCCGTGAATATTAATCTATGAATGTCCAGAGACTAATGTCCATATAGTCGATAGCAACCTTTTCTTTCTCTTTTAAACAATTGCTTCCTCTACCGAACGGTTGTTTGAATAGCGTTCAAACGAAGCTGCACAGGCAGCAATTCTTTCCTGATAGCGTTTGGAATGCATGTCAAACTAGCTAGCGATGAGGATCTACAGCCAGCATTTCAGATCAACTCGGTATATGGATTAACTGTGATCCATACGCGTGCGCGAGCCAGCAATGGCCATCGCAATGGCCGAAGCATGTGGGTGGTTCGAGGCCGTCTGTGGCTTCGGGTCCGTTGACCTAGCATCTACTTCCGGCGAACTAATTAAAAATGTGTGGGGTTTTTAGCATAGATATGTATTCATATACATATCTATGGTTTTTAGGGACCCGTTTGCTTTCTTATGTTTGTATCAGTTAGCAAAGGGAACAGCCGCCTGTCAATCAAAGAGTAGGCAAGTCAAAAGCATTTTTTTTTGATTATACAGTCAAATCTTTAGTTTTTATGTTATTTAGTAAACGTATATGAATAGAAAATAAAAAATTGTCAGTATGTCTACAATGTATAGTGTTAGTGTCAAAAAAAAAAAATTATTTTACAGTTGATACTTTCGTGTTGTCAACTTGGACATTAGTTTACTTTTTTATTGTGAGATAAATAATGGTTATGTTGTTACAGATACTTTACAGTTATCTGGCCGTTTACCTAAATTAACGCTACAATGTAAGAAAACCGCGAATGTGTCAAACGACTTCGCTTTTTTAGGACGTAGTCCTAAGGCTACTATCTACATACTCAATGAGTACATACTTTATACTGACTACTTAAACCGAAATCTAGTGGGCCTACACTACGTTTTTACAAAGATTTGCTTATATTGTTGTATACTCAAATGGAACATGTGACCAAAACCTGGCTAGGAGGAAAGTCGCCGAATTGCATTTTGGGGCGTGACGCATCTAGTAACCTCTCTCGGGTACTCAACATTTCCCAAATAAAAGAACTTTTTCCGTACTCAAAACTCAAATACTATGTACCGTTGACATACTGCATACTAAATTTTTGGTCAAACTCAAATGTAGTACGTTAGGTATGCATAGTAGGCAATTCCGAACACAGCCAGATTCTACGGCTCCAAAAGACATATAGCCTGCTGCTTGCAATTGCATTTGTACAGACATAATCGATGCCAGATAATCATCATGTCAAAAATACATTTCAAAACTACCTCAATAAAATATAGATCCCATTGCAAGATCATTACTCAGTAATATTTGTACATACCTGCTTATTTAGCCTACAAATAAACAGACATATTCTCTTGTTGAAATACTATAGTTTCCCCTGCCCTATTTTTGAAATCTGATATATTATTATAGCCTTGCCTTGATACTTAAAATGACCCTGCTACAGTCAAGGGCGCAACAGTTTTTAACCAGACTGGCTGTTAACATTAGCTGGTACTGATAACTTTACCAATGTGCATCACCTACATTCACAATCAACTTAGCTTAAGTTTCCATTTAATGTGTTATAGGTTATAGTAGCCAAACTTAGATGCTCATACATAGAACACTGAAAATAAATCTAGCTTTATGGATCTCAATCAATGTGACTAAAATCTAAACCAAAACAAACTTGCCAGCAAGCCATAGAGGAGAATGACGTTTGTTTTACCACTGAGGGGTTGGTCTCCAAACCATGCATCTCGACTGGGGTCCCTTAGGGCTCAGTCCTGGGCCCTCTTCTTTTCTGTCTATATACAAAGTCACTGGGTTCAGTCACACATTCACATGGCTTGTCCTATGCCTGCTGCGTGGACGACACTCAATTAATGTTCTCCTTCCCTCCCTGATGCACAGGTGGTGCAACACATATCGGCATGCCTGGCTGACACCTTAGTGTGAAAGGCAGCTCACCACCTGAAGCTCAACCCTGACAAAACAGAACTCCTCTTCATCCCCGGGAAGTCCAGCCCGTTCCGAGACCTAACCTCCACCACCATTGATAACATTGTGGTCTCCTCCTCTAGTACACGGCAAATAAAATGGCGGTCACCCTAGACCAGTGGTACGTGGTTCGTCCATAGAGGGCAGGGGGATGGTCCTCCCCAATAATTTGAAGATTGAAAAAGATTTTATTAATCTATTTTTATTTTAAAAACAATATCAACTTCAAATCCATTTCTAAAGCAATAAGAAAACACAAAACCCTATTGTCAACGTTAAAGATTCAACAGCGCCCTCTAAAGCAATGGAAAAATATATGGGGAACATGATAAAGTGTCAAGTACAATGCACACCAAAAGCGTCCGCAGCCCCATCTGAAATCTGATTGGCCCCCGCTGGTGCCCCCCTTCCTCTGCCAGAATTTGTAGAACGTAACGTAAGCAAGATTTCATGTTTTACAACAATCATAGTGCATGACGTACAGATTACACCATTCAATATTAATCGTAGATGCAGTCACAGTGTCATCAAAGAAAATAGAGATGTCGCAAACTTACCTCTCGTCAGTGCTTAACTCGTTTCTGTTGGCAACACAGAAACTGTAAAATAGTGTAGCCTGTAGTTGACGGGACACTGGTTGTGTAATAAATGCGAGCCCATTCACGTGACCAACAGCATTAACAATGCAGTGACCAACATCTCATAAGAATACTGTAAGGTATGGCCGATTGTTTTTTGAAGTTAAAAGATTGTATCATGCAAACAAAGGACACATGGTTAGCTTTGCATTGTGTTGGTAATGAGCCTTTCCGACTGGCTATATTGTGCTAAAAGTGTGTACCCGTGTGGAATCAATGTTAAAGGTCATTCAGGAATTACACCAAGTAATATTACATTTAGTTACTAAGTAAAGCTATCAGAATAGGCAGAGAATGTGGGATATTAAGGATGAATAGTGTTTGAGATGTGGTATATTGAAGGCCCCAATGGGTGAAGCATAGATAAGCAAATGCTTGTAGCAATGGTAAATCATTCTGTTTGATTGTCCTCCAGGACACTTAAAGTTACTTTACAGAGGCAAAACAGGGAAACAATGCAGGCAATTGACAAAACTCATAAATATATAGAAAGTCAGGGTCATGGTTAAAGACAGCTGATCTGGGGTCAATGGATTTCATGCCTGAGATTACCATAGGAAAAGAAGAGGGCCCGAAGTGAGAAAGGTGTTATGCTAAAATCTATAGATACTGTCGTGTTACTGAATAACACACGTGAGTTCGACTGTATTATATACGTGAATACTTTATTAAACCGAGCACCTTGTTTCCACATCACCGATTTCTCCCGTTCCCTTGTCCTCTCTCGA